>JAOPJG010000857.1:0-15765 GCA_027478255.1 Dispira simplex | reverse complement strand
TGTGGGTATTCGTCCTCCTTTTCAACCTTGATATGGTCCAACCGGATGTTTAGGAATTGGTCCACGGATACCAAAGTGCCGATCACTGACAGGTCATTTTTGAGTTCAACCGTCACCGTTTGACCTACAAGGGTTTTGAAAAACGAATAGAATAGCTACAACGACAAGAAGGTATGTCCGACAAAGTCATACTCATATATATATATATATAATAGATTAGAAAAGGCTACAAAATATGAATGGGTGATGATTCATGGCGACAATAGTCCGGCCGCCATGTTGGGATAACGAGTCAAGTCGAGCAATACGTAGAGAAAGTGATAAAATTACTCAGAAAAATATAGGGTCTCCCCACTTCCAAAGGAATCCTGAAACTACCTCGTAATCCCTTAAAACTGGAGGGTCATACTTTACCATCTTGTTACACCGATTCCAAAAGTAGCGTTGAGAGATCCAGGGTCGTTCGACGATGTTAAGCGGGTGGTTACGGATGTAGTAAACAGCGAAATAAGCGAGTGACAAATACAACCAATGTAGAGATGATAAGAACGTCGATACTGGTAGTTGAAATGTGGAAATCGCTAAAACTTTATTCATACAATGGGTGCACCTACAGGACACTCTACTATCACCGCTCGCTTGTTATTACAACACTGTACCAGGTCCTTGTCACGTGTGGTAACTTGCTGAGTGAAATATTTTTTTTTGAGCAATGTTTGGTAAACCGCTCCGTAACAACTTTATGATTTTAAGTCGAAACCAATTGTGATGAGCCCTTCTCATTATCCAGCACTGCCTAACTCACGGTAAAAGTTAAACTTTAGAGTTGCTACTATTATTAAGATAATATATTTTGGATACATGCTCGGATACAACCACCTTATTGATGGTCACTATGTATTATGAATTAAAAGTTTACTTAGGCGAACGAGTGCCCATAGTATTCCGTATGGAAGGCACAGATAAAGTGCTACTCGGAGCGTCACTGGTAACTAATGTCGTAGGGCTGGTTGCCACGGTACTAGTGACAGTGGTTGCGGTTGCGATATCAGTGACCCTCGGTGACAACGAGTATGAGGATAGAGCACCGTTGGCATGAGCGAGAGAGGTATTCTGTGCACACGCTCCAGTTTGAGTCTGAATCTGAGATTGGGATCCATGTGATGATTCCTGAGCCAAAGAGTGAGCCGGAGTGGCAGCAACGAGACAATAGGAAGCCGGTGAACTGGAGTGGTGCTTTTCTGAACTTGATCGGATGGCAATGTCTTGGGGGTATGCGGCGGTGGTGTGATGGTAATCGTTGGACATGGACTCTGAGTCAATTTGACGATCCCAACGTCTCACTTGTTCGTAAAGGTCATCGCACCACACTTGACTATACAAGTGAAGGTAGCTATAGTGCAGGGCAATATCTTGTCTTAGGGCTGTCAACTCTTTAGGGTGGGAAGCACGGGCCCGTTGTTGGATCAACACGGCAATAGACTGCCACACGGCGAACCCCAATAGCGGATGGTCTTCCCCAGATGAAACCTCTGACTGATGTTGATGCAAGCTTTCTGCCATACAGGCCGCCAACTTCAAACAGTGGGACCATGCTACGTTGGCGGCGGGTTTCAAGGTTTGGGGCACCACCTGGAGGGTATACCAATCCATAGTGATATTGGGTACACTCTGAGAATCAATGACAATCAATGGTGGCAACGGTCGGGGTACCGGGCAAGTCAAGTATTCGCAAACCATTCGATGGAAAACGATCCCGGTGGAATAATAGTACAGTTGGGCGATAAACTTGGCCAAGGAATGATGGCGGTGGTTATCTCCCCCATCGGATCCTTTTCGTCCTGACCACACCCGTTCTAAATCGGCCTCCCAACCCAACAGTAGGGCGTTGATGGCTTGGTATTCCGGATGCATCATCACGGTGCCCTCGCAAAGATCCTCTTGGTGTAGAATAGTCTTGAACCGGGCGATATGCGTCATAATGGTACCCAATTTTAATAAGTAGTGGTCCAAAGAATGCTCATAGCCATGATTGGAGACTAATACCCGCACCACCTGGTCCGTTTCGCAAGGTACGCTATGAATACTTTGGGCCCAAGTGTGGGAGTCGCAGGGTAGTGCTACTCTCCAATTCTCGTCCTCGGTCAACCGGGGAAGTTGGCGAAACAATAAACTTTCTATGCCGTCCATAAAGACCAATTGCCACCAGGTACGTCGCAGACACTCCATCTGAATATGTTCCTCGTATGGGGTCGCCGAAGGCCCTGGGGGCATAGACAGCCCTTTGTTCATTCCTCCGTCGGAAGGATTTCGTATAACCAAAGTCGACCTAATATCCTCTCCTTTGTGTTCATGGCTCCGTCGAATGACCTGCAAAGCTCGACCGGTCTGCACCGCCATGCTCAACAAGGTACGACCCAAGGCCAGTTCCCCCCGTCCATACTCAAACACTCCAAACAAATACAGTGTTTGCATACTCGCCACACTGGGATAAGCACAAAGTTTCACCATAAACTCCGACAGACGTCCAGCGTACACATCGACCAGCTCCGTCCGTTTCGCGGTATAGGGATGGTTGGACTGACGTCGAATGGAGTAAAACACCAAACAACACATACTATACAGTAATGGTCGGTACAACTGACCCGTATAGATCTGTTGCCACACGGTGGGCAAATGAATCACCGGATGCACAGGATACAGGTGCGTGGAAAAGTAACGCACGGCAAACACTTCTGCCGGGGTTAGTGAGGAAGAAGAAGGAGAAGAAGAAGTGGAGTCTCTAGCCGAAGTGGGAGTCCTATCGTACCACCCGGTGGTTGGACCGTCCTGGAAGAGATCCTTTCCTGTTGCGGAATGAGGTGACTTGAGCTTATCCCTGGCCATACTGACAGTAGTCAGCGATGGGGCACGGTGCTTCTGGTTGGAAAACATGGGATGACGTAATGGGGAGTGTGGTGTGGCCAAGTCCAGCGGGGGCAGGATAGTAGGGGTGACCAGGAAGGGTCCGCCACTGCCGTCCCCTACTCCACTCCGCCTTGTGTCACTAGTATAACGACCCGATGCAACATGCAAGCGTGAAGTAGTGCCGCCCTCATAGCACATACTGGGCAGTATGGTACTCTGATTGGTCAAGGATGATCCGGAAAAGGACTTGCGGTGAGTATCTGTCGTAGGACTTCCGGCGTTGGGGAGACGAGTTCCCCCGGGAGTTGGAAGTGAAGATGATGACATTATTGTGGTACCGGCGCAATTATTGTCACTGCCTGTATGACCAAAGTACACCGCTGACGAGTGTGAGTGATGAGCCTGACCAAGGGGAGGGTAATAGGATAAACCGGAAGGGTGATCAGGGTGCTGGCGAGAGTCATCTCCCTTGTAGGTCGGTGACTTGGTACGGATGGGGGGTAAAACCCGACCTGGTGAAGTGGTGGTGGAGTGGGAAAAGGGCGTTGTGGCCGGGCGGGATACAGCAGGAGCGGACACCGGGACTGGTGCCGAAGAGGGTGTTCGGGCGGGGTCGAATTTCATTACGGCGGTGCCGCTACCGCCGCTACTCGGCGCGTCGCTGATTTTTCTTCGTTTAACCGGGGAACATTCATTGGGTTTGAGCGGCTCAATTAATCGTTCCATATTTTCCAACCGTTTTTCCAAGTTCTCAAAAAGTCCCTGACGCTGAATACGCTTGCCATTTTGGGTAGAATATTGACAGGTTAGGCCTCGCTTTTTACAGTTATCGCACGTAGGTCGGGAGCTGTCGCACTTAATTTTCTTTTGCCGACAATATTCACAAGCCTGGGTTTGGCGTTTCTTCTTAATGGGCTCAGTAGAGTTCGAGCCCCGAGGGAAAGGCTGGGTTAACCCCTGGTGTGATGTTATATCACACGGCATTGAGTCGTCATTGACGCGGTTATGATGATGGTATTGATGGTTTACGGACGTTCCCTTGAGAGATGTGGGCAACGGACCTAAGCTCGTTGGGGTCGCATTATTCGAGTTCCCGAGAGACATTGAAAACTGCGATAACATCTAATTAGCAAAACTATGGCAATAGAGGGTTATTTTTGGCCCTCTATCTTAGCTTTGAAGCCAATTCTACCACCACTGTACATTTCACCATACGAATGTAACGAAGGAATATGGACAAGGTGAACCAAAATATTACGTGAAATACCAAAGAATATGGTTAGTAGATATATCGGACGCTTCCTTATTCTATGTTTTTTACTTAATTATGACGATTATACCCTTGTAGCACGCAAACTGTCGTTTAAGAAAATCGCACCTGGCGGAATGTTTAACGTTCCAATGGATATGACCGCGGTTTCGTCATGCTGTTGCTTCAAGGAAATCAAGCCCTATAACGGTGAAATGCAAAAGAGAAGGCCCAGATGATGAGGGAGTTTCCTAGTAGATAAAGGTATTCATACTTTTCGTTTGTAAAAATACACGCTTGCTTGGCCCCAAGGTTGGTTATCCGAAACCTTCAGTGTGGAACTAAGGATAGGTGGGTAACTTGATAGCGCCCCTTTTAGTTCTCCATAAAAGGTGTTACCGACCAATACTTGGCTAAAATTAAACATGGGGAGTGCGTGTGTAAAGTAACAGTAAAAATGTGAAAAACACCGAAATAGATGCGAGTGATAGTTTCCAGGGACGATTGCCACTAGGGGATTATGACACCAAGGTACCCAGTATGAACCATAGCAAAAATGGGGTACTTACAAAGAAATATAAGTCGCAAGAGGTGCCAAGGGCAACCCACCTATACGTGAGTATAGGTGTTTTTACTCGACGAGCAAGAGAATGTATTAATAAATACAAGTATATATTAAGGTTTGAACGGCGTCTCCTTGCCTCGGGAATAAAGGAATCGAATAAGAAATGTGAAATACAAAATAGAACACAAATTTCAAGGAATAAGGAAGGGTATTACACGTGTACTATATCTGGTAGGTCAAGAAACCGGAGAAACTGTAACCAAAGTGTAAACAAGTAGGATATATATATATATATAAACACAATGATGAAACTCTTTGTAAAAAATACGATGTGCAGCAAAAAAAAGGATAGGACTAAAAGGGACGGAGAGGGGGGCTATTTAAAGTAATAACACGAGGCCATCGGATCTACGGAGGAAAGGTTATGTGTAACTCGGGGGTGGTCCGAAAATATTTAGAACCTACCACTGGGTGGGGGCACAAAACTACCGAGTGACGACCAACATCACGGACCGACTTTCTACTCGGAAATCACTGTTACGGACTTTTTACCTTCCCCAATTTTTTACCCACCCTTTCCCCACTAGTTATGAGAAGGTAGGATAAGGCGGGTGAATCACTAAGATGCAATTACGGAATAAAAAAGGGGTGGTTGTGACTGTGTGTATATATGTCATAGGGGGCCATATGTCTCGTCGGCGACTGGTTTGCTCGGGTTACTGGTTGACTCCCCATCCTTATCGGTCGGCAAAATGCGGCTTTGCTTTTCTTTCCATTTTTCACAGGCACCCTCTGGTATATTTTTATTTATTTCCCGTTTATCTGCACATGTTAAGCGGATGTTGCTGTATAGGGCCTTGAGGATTTTTTTTTCGCTGCACCAACAATTTTCCCCTTCTTTTCCACCCATCCATCTACTGGACGACGTGGGTGTGTATTCCAATGATCAACCATCTTGAGTGATTGGTGATTTAGGGTGACCACTGCTCGGGCCGGGCCGGCATGATAGATGAGTGGATTTTGGCTGACTCCGTTCCACCAGTCACCCTTTTTTATTCTCTGTGAACTCCTCTCCCCCCTCAAAAAAATGCACCTGGAGCCATATTCACCGGTTAAGGGGCAGAAAAAAGTAAAGTAACATACAGCCGTGTATTTCAAGTCGCCCTTATTGATGCCAGGCATGGTAAAAAATGAGAACCAGTGTCATGCACATGTAGCGCTTTTGGTTAATGTGCCCGACCTCTGCAACGGGTACTTAAGCATGTGCCGAAGGTTTTAGTCGGCGAAACGAATAGCGTTGGCCCTCTACATTTGACAGTTTATGTTTTCAAAGGACCGGGTAAAGCTACCTTGGCGATGTCACCATTATGTCTTTTTAACACCTTTTTCATAACTCAAAACTAGAGTGACTTTGCCATTGCGCCGCAAGTGAGATGGAACATAACGATGCTTACCGAATAAAGAGGGTGTGTTTACCACTCATCACTGTATACAACATATTTTTCTGAATCCATCTTCACCTCAGGACAAGAACGCCATTGCCAAAGGATGCGACATTTCGTCATGTGGGTAATTTTTTTCGACTACATAGAGAAAAATCAGCCGAAATTGAATGGGTCTCTTATAAAATCCTGTTGGTTAAACAGCAACTGGTACATCTTTTCTCTAAATTGCTATAGAGACGAAAAAAAACTACCCATATGTTGTCGAATGGGAACCTCGTGATGTTGGCAGCTATTCCTTTTCAATAGCAAAGTCCCTTGCGTACGGATTTCGAGGAAATATGCTATACCTCTGAGATACGCTATACATACATGGACCACAATTTATCTATTGTCTTTAGTTACTACTTTTTATGCAAGCGGCGGGGGGGGAGGGGGTGACTATCCAATCCCACTCAAGTTGTCTCACCATCCATGTCCCGATTCGCTAAACGATGTAGATATACGTCATAGCTGGCGTTGTCCCACCCAACCTTTCTCACCCTTAGCTATGCTCCCTTGCCCCCTTTTTTTTGACAACTGTAACTATAGTCGAACCCACGATTTTGGTAGGATTTTCCCAAGTCTATCTTTCGTTCTATAAAAAATAAAAAAAGTAATCCTTCGGCAATCCCACACATTATGCCCCAACCTTTTTCACCGGAGTGGTTGATTTCTTCCGAGCTAAAAGAGAAAGGGCGACGGATGCAGTCTTTTGACATTCGGGTTACACAGTACGATCAGCTGACTCAAGGGGCGATCCCCAACGGGTATCATAATTTCTACTATCGCCTGAAGTTGTGGTTTGTATGGAGTAAAATGTAGTTCGCGCTTTCAACTGTCTTCTCAATGTTATATATTGGAAAAAGAACCCGTGTTTGTGGATGAAAGCCGACGTTAGTGTTTACAACCAGTAAAAGGAGCAGGACGGAAGCAATGTAATAGGCATCGGCGAATAGCTTTGACAGATGAGCGTGGTAATTACAAGCTAGCCGGGAGGGGTATAAGGCCTAGTAGTGGATAGCACCAGAATCTACTAGATGGCAACTCTTTCGAGGTATTTTTTCATGTATCATGTCTAGCCTATCATCGTTTTTCGTCAGAGTCGAATTTTGGTAATACTGCTCAGTTTAAAATTACCCTTAAGTCGACGGAGTCATGTCAAAATCGTGTTTCGTGGACTGAATATTTACTAACTTTATGCACGTTTCGGAACTATTATCAAAGGGTACATCATTTTGATTCCCGAGTCCTCTACTTTATAATGTGCCTCCTCCAATAAAAATAGGGCGGCATTGCACTTTACGATTTACATGCATGGCGAATGAAATCGTATCCCTTTATTGCCAGCACTCCTTCTGTTCTTCACACCCTTCTCTCACACCCAGCGGCAACTGAATGGTCCCGAAACTCTATGCACTCCCATTATTTTCGTTTTTTATATTTACCATGCTCTTTTGGTAAGGTGTGGGTCGGAGCTAGGTTCATGGCCAATAAGAGCTAGACCGATTAGTACCCTAAAAGCTCAGTGTTGGGTTCCGAGGACAATCCTTACGATCGGATGGATTTTAACACAAAGTGTGAATGGCGACATTTGGGTAATTCTTCTTCATCTATACAGGTATTTAACGCCAAATTGTACCAGTCACAAATTTAACCAATAGGATTTTGTGTGAGACCCATTCAACTTTGGCGGATTTTTCTCTATGTAGTCGAAAAAAACTACCCATTTCTTCGCTAGCTGCTAGCGGTGCTGGTTTAGTGACGGTAACCAGAGTGAAACCTACGGCACTTGGTGGAATCAGTCCATAAGGGTGATATTCTTTCGAATATATAACGAAAACCCAGCCAGAACTGAAAGGGACTCCTAAAAAGTCCTATTAGTTAAATGGAAATTGGTACATATTCGCTCCAAATCGCTATACAGGCCAAAAAAATCACACATATTGTATTTAGTGATTGGGGGGTCACATATGGAAATGGTGAAGAATTCTTTTTATCGATTCAATCTTCTCTCCAGTACATGTAATATCGGCTATTGATTGTGATATTCTCTTTGGAAGAGCTAGAGCGGGTCCAATAAATTTATCACTCGGTCATGCCATTACGTTACTCCAAAATTGGTAAGCGAGATGTCGGGTTGATCACCCCGAAAATTACTTGGCGTGTATTGATGAAGAGAAAGATACGATGCATTGTAATCCAAAAATGACAGTCTAATAAATGAAAACGAAATACATCATCACGGCAAAAGAAGGTGATTAATGAATCATTCTGGTTTATTTAAAGGGAAGGGTGCGGCTTCATTTCCTAAAGTTCTAACGTAGTAGGGAAGTTTTGACATTGTCACTTCTCTTAATAGGTCTAGAAGATATACAAATTTACATATGTTATAATGGCATCATGGAGAAGCAATGTATATGGACCGAATCTGAAAAATGGAAACCAATGAGTGAATTAATAGTTTGCCTAATCTTCTCTACGTCATACGTAAAATTTTTTTAAACCACAGTGGTTTAGTTGAACATCAACGGGAAAGATAAAGCGGTGAGGAGTTTGGCAAAGTAAAACGGGAGTATACAGTAGGTATCGCCGTTACGTTCTCGGGTTATCGTGACCAGTTCCCGTAAGAATACAAACCGAATAGTTATTACCACCGAAAATATGGTATCAATGGCTATGAAAAATAGCTATCCAATGCGATTCTAAATGGACGACTGGTTGCAGTCGAGTCGGAAAAAGTAAACCCCCGTCAGCAATATCATGGGCAGAATCTGGCCTGTGTCAGCGAAAATTACAATCCGCGAACGAATTGAGGCAATCCAGCAACGCTTGGCCAATACATGTAACATTTTTATCTTAGTGCCCAGATGGCGCTGTAAATATTGGCGTTAAGCTTCCAGCATTGGTCCACTGTCCCTTGAGCTGTATATGTACCGGTTTTTTGGGGACAGAACGAGAGGAGACCAATGCTTCTTCCTGTGACATAATAAAAAACAATAATGATAAAGAATACCATATAATTTGTAGAATAATGCTAAACTTATAGGGATACTAGAATAAAATAACGACACAAATCGACCAATCCTCTGTTTAGAGTTAGTATTGTGCACTACGAAATCGAATGACAAAATAAAACGAGACAATGCTCAAGTGGAACATCACTTAATGAACAAATTACTAGCTATGATTGATATAAAACTCCACATAATTGTTTAATGGATGAAATCAACTAGTGCTAAAAATGAATTTATTCCCTAAACTATAAACAAATAGAATAAGTAAAGGATAAAGTAATGGACCCCCCCCCAAATCTATCAACAGGAATCAGGCATGTTAAAATATACTGCTCAATCTCATCAATAGAAATAGTAAAGGAAAGTAGTTCAAACTTTGCACACAATTTTTCACAAAACACTTCAAGAGTGATGATTAAATTTGCACCATCTTTCTGCAAAAACTGATAAATAATCCTAAAAATAAACCTTATAGCTGGATTACAGACTGATGGATTATTTCATCATACCTTCTATGATGCCGTACATATAGGGGTTCAAGGTGTCCTGTTCTGTGGGAAGTTTGGCACAGTCGTCACCGTCCAAGTTCGTAGCCAAGTTGGTAACACCATCGGGATTACCCATCCCGATTGGTAGATTCGGTCGCGGAGGGGTTGAGGCAGCGCGAATATCGGGATTACACAAGACCAACATTTAGAAACAGAGAATCCATCATTAAACATGGATATCTGCTGCCTGTATACTATCCAGACTGCTTCAGTAGATAGGCATCATATCCAAGTAAAAATCGGCGGGGTTCTAGTGTCCTTACCTGCTGTAGCCAAAGTAAGGAGGAAACTGTTGGTCTGGACTGTAATATACTGTTTGTCCCTTGCAGAGTAGGATAATTTTATTGGAAATGATCGAATGATTTTTGCGCTGGGCTGGTATCTGGTCATCAGGATACTGACTCGGCGTTGGTGACGAATTTCCTGCACCACCTGGTGCACGTGTAAAGTCGAGTTTTAATCTAATCCTGCGGTGGCTTCGTCAAGGAACAAAAACTGGGGGTTGGTGACCAACGCATAATACGCCATTACTACTCGTAACGAAATCGAGAAGAATCATACAGATAATAAACTTAACGAGAAGATTAGTGTTTAAATATTTATTTATATTACGCATGAAGTAATCAATGCTTTAGGGGGGGGAAGTCTCCGCTATTTATCTGATTTGCCTTGGCATAGCGGCTTGGAAATTATGCACAGGCTCGCATGTGGGATGAACGGTTTTATAAGAGCCCCTCATCATATGGGCTTAGCCTGACTCGAAATTCCGGCCTGGAAGTTTCCTTCACCGCGTAAAAACTGGAAATATTCACAGGGTCTGAATTTGTCTTGACGCGACCTGGGTGACAGCTTGCATTGCAGGCTGACCGTGGTTGGCCCACAGGTCTGCTTCCTCTATTAGTCTTCCCTTTTCCACCTTGATTACGGTGAAGGGAAGTGGCTCACCTCGTCATTGTGAGGGGGACCTCTATGTGGATCCCTCTCTACAAGTTAGCTATACTATCGTGATGTTTTTCATGATATCGGAAAGTAAATAAAAAAGACAGGGATGGCCACTGTCACTGTCACAGCCACAGCAATGGAAGCGTGACACTATCGCCTATGGTGTAACTATTTTCAAAGCCTTTCACATTTAATGGCATCATTTTTTATTCAGTCAAATTTATGCGCAAGCCCACTCTGGTACTCCTTTTCTCTCTTCCAGTGAAATGAGAGGGCCATCCCCTCCTTCATTTTATTTCACTTACTCTGCCGAACGCCTATGAAAGCGTTGCTGCTGGGTAGCACCTTGAAAAAGAGGAATTCCACAATGTTAAACAAGCATGACCAAGGGGGTACTGTAGCTTGACTTGGCCTCATCGTTGTGTAACCAAAGTTGTACAACGTCAAACGACGACAGGCCACTCACCATCCTGTCTTCTCTTTTATTGTTGTCCTCTCCCTTTTCCAATATCTCCTCTTCCTCGTTAAGCAAGTGATTTTGAATCAGGGAGGGGAAAAGGGGGGAGGGATAAACAATGTGACATAGTATAAGCGGAAACCTAATAAAGGAGCTGTAAGATATAAAAGCCTTGATTAATGCCACTCTTGCTCTTCCTTGCTCTTTTCCAATCTTGGTACGTTGTCTCTGTGGTGTTATTTTTGCTAATAGTAGAAACTAGGATTTTACGATCAAACTCATATCTATTTTTTTTGAAGACTGAAAATATTGCGATGTTCCGTAAAATTTCCTTTGCCTATCCCCTGATACTGGTGGCCGCTCTCAGCCACTTTGCGCGAGCGGACGACCCCTGCTTATCGTACGATGAAAAAGTACTGGCCGAAATTACAGTGTCTTCCAGAGTAACATCTATTCTTTACCGAGATGAACAGGATACACATATGTGTAATGGTTTGTTACTAAACGAGAGGTCCCTCGTAGCGCCCGCCAGTTGCGTAAGCAAGGATGGGAAGAAATTGAACCACAATAATATCGTGGTGCGTAACCCCTTTGCCAAAGACCCCAACGTCGATCCTTTGGCTATACATCCTCCCACGTTACACGTCAACTACGACCACAACACCAAGAAACACAACCTGGCGGTGATCCAACTGAAGGATCAGACCAAAAAAATGAGCAAAGACATGAATATGCTCTTCCACGCCTCGCCTCCCGACGCTTCCTTGGAGTGGATAGAGCTCGCTGTGGTACCCGGAAAGAAGGAGGCGGAAAAAACGGAAAAGGATAATAACGACACGGATGATCAACCCTTTAAAGGCTATAGAAGGGCGTTCCACATACCGGAGGTTAATGAAATGTGCGCGGACGACGAAAGTTCCGACTTTAAGAAAAACCTTGAAAAAGGTTATTACTGTGTGGCCTCACAGGAAGTCACTGGGGTGCATGGTATCCCCGCGGGGGCAATCATGATTGCTAGAAATTCAACCGAAAAGAGCTTCAGTGTTTACGGTATGCGTATTGACTCCATCCTCCCTAGCAATGATCTAGATTTGGCACCTACGGCCTTTCTGTCCCTTGCCGATTATGCCCCGTGGCTGTCAGAGATTACCAAGATCGACGCCAAGGAAATGGTCGCTGATATTCCTAGCAGTGCCGCCAAATTTGGTACTTCACCACTGCCGGCCTCGATTACCCTGGGCGGGTTATTTGTGGCTTTGTTGGTCACTTATTACTAAGGATAAATTGAGGAGATATGGTTGTAAATGTAGTCGTTTAGCCGTACCTTGTTTTGTTTTCTCATTTTATCCTTGGCTATTTTTATCATCGACCAATATTATCCACGTCCGTGTCCATTTTCACGCGATTCCAATTACTCTTCCTTTGTACATATTCTCCGGAACCCACCAGACAAACGAACCCATGGTTTATGTACTGTCATTTTTTTGCTGATTTCGTTTACAAAAAATACAGGCCCCACTTTTGCCATCACCGCGCCCTTTCCAAATTCTTTATAGATATATATTTTATATCTTCCCTGACTGGCTTCATCATTTTTTATTCGACAAAATGAATAAATAAACATCTGTAACGACGAAAAAAAAGCGACCCTTGGTTATACCGAGATATCAGCTCAATGAAAATGTCAAGTTCCTCTCTTATTAAAACATCTTAACTCTCCTTGTTTTAGTGGAATTGTGTAGGATCCATCTTCGGGAAATTATTGACAGAAATACCTTTTTCAAGAGGTTGTTATTGTTTTAGTTTTTTTTCGATTTATATTCAAATTGCTGAGGAAAATTATGCAGGGATATATTAATGTAATTTTCATCATAGGATGCACCATCCCACCTTTTCCCACTTCTTTATTATTCAACTAGGCGCAATTATGAAGGTGGCGGGCCCCTCTCCCCTCCCCCTTTCTCTGCGTCGATGGAAGTGAGTAAATATCGAGTATAATGGAACTTGTCCTGTATTCTTGGCATGTTTCACGTGGGCTCCACAAGGAATACTTAAATGGCGAGGCCTTTTTTATATCTCGCTCTGGTGAGAGCTGAGTGGGAATGGTCAGGTGGGTTGTACCGTGGCATTCCTGTACCTCGTTCTCTCCTGCCACCTTGGAAAAAAAGGACTTCCAGTTCGACTTTGAACCGCTAACCTCTCCCTCAGGCCCTGGATGGTATCCTTTCATTCACCCAAAGTTTACCAGAGCATGAAACACCCGAAAGGAAAAAAGAAATACTGTACAAAAAGTTCCTTATTGGCCGTATTCATTTTTTTTGTTTAATCCATTCAGCCGGTCTTTTCCTAAAATGGTCTAACTTAAACGGTGACTGTATAACGTTAACATGGAAAAAAGTGGTGATTAAAGGCGGAGGATGATTAGTGCTAATATACATCAAGTACCATGTAATATATAGGCCAAGTAAAGCTCAGAAGGAGAAATGTGCAAGGACAAAACGAAATTGTTAAGGATTGGATAAACAGTAGCCTTTAATAAACGATGGATAAACAATAAAGTAAGCAATGTCTTCTCGAGAGAAGTACTCTGATATCAGTGATAGCTAATTATATACCTCATAGAGGAGAGGATGAGTCACGTGAGAATGAGATGTAACCAGAGACAGAGAACAACGAAATACTAACAGAAATATTTATATAATTAAATAACAACAAAAAAATAGCAGTTGAAAATTTCTAATTACGATATAAGAGTTGTAATTCGCCCAGGCTCGTCGTATGCGATAATATAACACCCATCATTTTAAATAGTGCAGCAGATAAACATCTTACGTACAAATAGAAACCAACGAAAAGCATCAAGATAAATATGTATTTTTAGGGAGGATGAGGATTATAGTGACTAGAATTGTTACCACAATAGTAGGAATGACAAGCGTGTCCAGGAAAAAAAGTTGGAAATTCGTTCTGATGATACATGTATAAACAAATGAAATTATACAGGAAACCACACTATTGGGTTGATTACTTTGCTTTACCTACTCTCCCAAGTCTAATAAGATTTGAAAAGCGGGAAAGGCAAGGTTAAAATTTCCCTGGTGGCCGTATTTGAGTCCGTTGTTGATTTGACTGTTGCTGTTGCTGCTGCTGCATCAATTGCATCAACAATTGCTGATTAAGCATCTGTCCCCCATTGGCAGGACCATTCGGTAGAGCAAAGTTACCCGATGGTAGCGCCATATTACGCATATTTGCCGAGCTGAGACCGGGATTAACTGTTGTTAGACCGGGGTTGTTATTATGGGAACCCACGGTATTGAGCGCAGGGTTATTAACGGCCATATTGGCCAACAGTTGCTGCCGGTTCTGCTGTAAAAGTAACATGGAATTCAACGCGGCCGAACCCGGACGTAAATTGGCGGCGGCCAGCATATTAGTAGGATTCATATCCAGTGATGCATTGCCCAACGTATTACCCTGGGTAGTCAAGAGTGGGTTCCCAGCGATGGGGTTACCAGGGGTGTTATTCAGCGAGTTTAACAATGCCACGTTACCGACATTCATCCGTTGTTTATTTAGCATCGGGTTAGAGTTGGTTGCGTTGGCAGCTAAAGAGGTTGGCGTTGTACCTGGATTACCAGCTGAATTATTGTTTATCCAAGCGGCTACTTGGGCAGGGTCTAACGGCCGACCGGTCCGAGCTGCATTCTGTATCAACATTTGCTGCAGGGCCTGTGTCATTTGGGGCGAATTGTTGGCGCCACTCATCCCTGTTGACATAGCCGAATTAGTAATGGCGGAACCCCCTGCAGTTTTGGGATTTCCAGGGAGACTACCCATAGCGAGGTTTTTGGCCAATTGTTGCTGCTGCTGCTGCTGCGACTGTGATTGCTGACCTCCACCGTTATTCGCCAGTTGCTGAGCCATAAATTGGGCCACCTGTACTTGGGGGGAAGGGTTCATGGTACCCGTAGAATTCTGCGTGGCTTGACGCAGCTGTTGCAACAGTGCCGACCGTTGTTGGGGCGTGATATTATGCATCCACGCTGTCGTCAGATCGCTATTATTAGCCAATTTGGCCGCATTGCCCGCTTGGGAATTACTGGCGGCTGTTAACGTGTTGGAAAATGCCACGGAATTCGGGGGCCGCCCTGAGGGTTGAGTTGCTAATAATTGGTTCTGGGTCTGGAGTAGCACTTGGGGCGAAATGTTGGTATTCAAAGGCGACACCAATTGCGTCGAATTGGCCTGGCCCTCGTCAGGTCGAGCGGCAGGTGCCCGAAGGACTTCATAAGGTATTCGGGTGGTGAGGGATAATACTCCGATGAGTTTGGTATGGAAAATCAGAAACATACCGGGGGTCTGAGTGGGAGAAGTGGCTTCTTGGCTATTGGTAAAGGGGATAAAGGCCGCCATTGGTTTCATACCCAGGTTGCTTAGTAGGGACCGGTAGTTATTACTGGCGGCCACATTCTCTTGGTTGGGTAGGGATGAAAATTCAACGAATGGACTGTGGTTTTCAACAATATAACGTAGCAGTTTGTCGAAATTAACGCTCATCAACTGCCGGGTTTGTAAATCCTTGGGCCATTGGGACAG
>JAOPJG010000856.1:0-15782 GCA_027478255.1 Dispira simplex | reverse complement strand
CGGGAACAATCCCTCGACGAAATCTACGGCGTACCGGAAAACTTTTTAGAAATTGAAGTACGCAACCCTCAAACCCACGGCTTTGGTCGTAAAATGTACACCGACTATGAAATCTGTTGTCGTACCAACATCCCCGCGTTTAAATTAAAGTCTAGCAGTGTTCGTCGTCGTTATAGTGATTTTGAATGGTTCCGCGATATGTTGGAAAGGGAAACTACCAAGGTGAATATACCGCCTTTGCCGGGCAAGGTGTTCACCAACCGATTTGCTGACGAGGTTATCGAAGCTCGTCGGCAGGGTTTGGAACGCTTTTTACAAATTGTGGCTGGTCATCCGCTACTGCAGACAGGGAGTAAGATTCTGGCGGCGTTTGTTCAGGATCCCGAATTTACCAAGGAGAACTATAGCTACTAGCCTACTCTGTTCGTCGCTACTCTATGACTTTGAACGAGATCCCCGCTGTTATTTTTCTTTGAGAGAGGGGGTATTATGGTATGAGCCAAGGAATGCATCCGCTGCTTTGGGCTGCATTGTTTTTATTATCACTTTTTTTCTATTACATCTTTGGTGACAGTGACTATTTCCTGTACCACTGCCCATATTTAGCGTACGTTTTATTATTTCCATCATTTCCATATCATGTTTTTTTAAAATTAAATTTGTCTAATTTCTTACGATTTTGATGTTTATCAGTGTGTGGGGTTTAGGTCTGATTCAATTATTGTAGATTATTGCGCATATAAATTTGTCATGTTGAGATTACAAACTATGCACAGGCCAAACTCGTCCCTCCGATTTCTATTCACGAGTTTTCATTCCCAGTGTAACCCCAGCTCATTTTCTAAACACCACATTCATTAGAGATATTATACTAGAAATAAAAATAGAAACAACATGAAGATGGAGATAATAGCATACATTACATGATCACTATGAAAGCAGAACGATATAAAATGTGATGTAAGAGTGACAGCCTTCATACGCTGTATGGATCAGGGGAAAAAACTGACAACAACATCAAAGTTAGCCAGCAACGCGAAAACAGTGGAGTCGAAACATTAGTCGAAAGTTATAAAGAGTATGAACGATTGGCCAGAGATTCAGTAAGGATTTGAAGCTGTTGGGTGTAACCCTGGTGGGTAGTGCTTAACTCGTCCTCCAATTGGGCAATGCGACCATGAAGTTTGTCCGTCTGCTGCTCCAAAGTCGTGTGCTGTTTGATGCGTTCCTCCAGCTGTTGACTGGTCAACTGCCAGGCTTGGTGACATTGGACGGCTTTACTATCGGTAATCTCTAGGGTGACTTGTAATTTGGCTATAATTTCTTGATAATAGGCGACGATGGCCTTTTCCCGTTTGAGAAATTCTTGGGCCAGTTCAGAATGGGAGAGTCCCTCGGCCTCCGGTTCCGCGTGACCGTTCGTCTGGTTCGTTTCCGACGATGGCAACTTCGATTGAGATTTCTCAATATCGTCCTTACTGGCATTCTCATCCACGGATTGCCAGGGTTCTTGGTTGGGTTTCGCCCTTAACAACTCTCGCGTACCAGCCGGATCCTGAGGGATCACTTGAGGATCTACTTTGCCTTGTTCGGGTAAGTCAGAAAATGACCGGGGAGATGTGACCAGAGATGGACTCGTTAATGTGTCACTGTCTCCCGTTGTACAATGGCCATTCCCATCGGCACTGGGCGGGGGAGTATATTCTTCCGAATTGTCCACAACATTGGCGGTATGAACAGAACGTCGTGATGATCCCGAGTCAGTACTAGAACGTCCATCAACCCGTAGTCCGACCGTATCCGTCGCCCGGTGATGGGTAGATTTACTGGCCGCGGCGGGACTAGCAAGAGTGGTAGTGGTAGTTTTGCCCGCTGCTGTTTCGTGCAACGTAGCCACTTGCTGCGTCAATTCGGTGATCATTTGCATCAAGTTTTCCCGTTCGTGCAAATTTTGCTGTTCCAACTCTTCCTGTTTCGCCAAGTGCAGTCGTTGTTGGGAAACCACAGCCTGGCGGATCCTGTCCTTGGTGGATATTTCCAATGCCTCGTACTGCTTACGTTTCTCCTCCAGTTCCTTGCGTAAGGACTCCTGGGATTCCGACATACTTCTCCGTTCCTGCTCAAACTGATCAAAGTGTAGTTCAAACGACAATCGTAGGTCGTTAATTTCGTTCTGCTGCCGGGACTTTTCCGATTTCAACACCATCACCTCCCGAGATTTGACCTCAATTTCTTTGGAAAGGGCCTGAATGGTGTTGGTCAACTTGTCCACCCGTTGTTTATTCCGACGTTCATTAGTATGGCCTTGGGCCTTTTCCTCGTCAAACTTTTTGGTCAGGTCACAGTACCGCTGCTCCAATTTCTGTTTGTCACTTTCCAGTTGGGTAACCCGGTCGACCGTGGTTTGGTACAAGGTACGTAACTGGAAATAGTTGGTAGACCATACCGTATACAAGGATTGCAACGCCGTGATTTCCACTGGCCAGGTGTCCAATTCGAAAATGTCCACCTTGTCTTGCTCTATGTGACTTTCGGTGGTATTGTCCGACCAGGGTGCCAGTTTCCATAGACATACATAGTACAATCCGTCGAGAAACGCCGATATATACCGCAGGGGGGAAGTGTGCACCTCGATCACCTTTTCGGCAATGATTTGTCGTAATGATTCCAGTGCAAACAGGGGAGCATAGTCCGGATGGTATGTTGAAAATTTATCACTCGAATCCACCGAACTTTGGGATAACGCCGGGGAATTGACCATTGCTGTTGTAACCGGAGAACAAGTTTCAGTCAGTTGGGGAATTCGGGCAGCGCAGGTCAGCAGTTGTTTAAAAGTCTCGCGGTAAAACTCGGTCGTCGTGGCCGTGGACGTGGTCGTCGCGGGGGCCTCCACCAATAGATTAAAATACCACTGAAAGTATTTGCTAAACACTTCCAACAAAGTGGGTCGGTACGATATGGGCAAGGTATACATGGAACGACACAAGTGTTCAACACATTCCTGCATCAAGAGTTCATGCTTATGGGTCAGTTCGGGTTGCAGGTGGGCTGTGGACCGGGTTAACTGTTGGCGTAGGGTATCCCATACTTGCTTCAAAGTTTGAATTGTGTCTAAACAGTGTTTACGCACCACAGTGGGGAAGTCGGTCACTCGAGCGTTAAATTGGTTAACCTGGCGCACAGACTGACCGGCCACATGGATAAAGTGACTTGTGAAGGCGTGAGTAAACACAAGTCTGGACCGGGCATACTGCCAATCCCTCCGGGTACGAGTTAGTAATGTGTGCAGCAGCTGCTGGGATCCCTTCAGATTATCCAATTCTGCTGTGAGTTCGGTCAGGCGTTTCTGGTACTGTTTCAGTTTGGGACGGTCGGCGTCTTCAGTATGTTGAAGCTGGGCTTGGAATTTGGCCTTGTCTTGCTCTAGAGTCTGCACGGCTAGTTGGAGTTTGGACAATCCCGCTTGATGTTTACTTCGGTCTTCGTCTAGCTGACTATATAGCGTTTCGTTTTCGGTAATTTTGGCCTGCAATTCGGCACTGATAGCCTCCAGAGCTTCCCGCGTGCTGGACAGCTGTTGGGATTTATCCCGGAGACTTCCCCGACGACCCAGCAGGGGACTGGTTCCGCTCCTCGTTACCATGGATAACCAACCACTTCCGCTTGACCCACCACTACGCTGCGGTGAATCGTTCGTAAGGGGGAACACCACCGAAGCGGGACGACTCGAGGGTGAAGGTGACCCTTTCCGCTTGTCGTCCTTTTCAAACGACCTCGAACTCTCCCCCTGTTGGATCATATCTAATCGTTTGGCCAGTCGGCGATTGTTAAACACCAAACTTTCCCGGTTGTGTTCCAATTCTTGGCATGTTTTCCGTTGGGTCTCGAGAACGTGAGTGAGCTGGTCGGCCTTTTGTTGTGTGTGTAAGACGGCCTGTTTGAGCACGGTATTCTGAGCCTTGATACGAGTATACTCATCAAAGAGCTTTTGGTACCTGTGGGCTATCGAATCAAGAGGTACTGCGTCTGACGACAGGAGGCCCGAATGAGCGGGTGAGCGGATGGTTAAATCCTGAAACGAATCGTTGTTGGACTGGGCCATGGGCGAAAAAGGCCACGGTAAAGATAACGGTCGAAATACACTAAGGAGAATTAAAACAGAACGCGGGTAATAACGATAATGGAGAAAGGATGGACGTGGGTGTGGGAGTAATCCGGGGCCAGGGTAATATCCGGTTGTGAGTGGTGTTTTACCAACTTGGAGAGGGTCAGACGAGGCTAAGAGGGAGGCAGTTCAGGATGATAAAAGATATTTTACATGCCCACGGACTGGTGAAAAGAGGACTAAACCATACAAACTGAAAGTAGGTCAGCTTTTACAGCCACATTGAGATACTACAACAAGAAGGTGGTTATCGACCATCGGGAAGAAAAAAGATCATTATGCAAGCCAAGTAAAAAGAGTCCACATGTTGCTTTAAAGTGAGTTAAAACGAAGAAACCCTCTACTGTAACCCTTCCACCCTTATACTCACCGTAGCCTCTTCTCATCCAAAGGCACTTGCTTTTTTTTCATTATCTGGTTCGGTTTTTAGGTTGGCTTTTCCGTTTTTTTTTACTTGTTCGTCAGCATCAACTCCTCTATTTCCGTTAACCGATTTGTTGGGTTTCACTTGGGCTGAGGATAACAGTTTGGAACCTAGTGCGCTTTGTCCCCATTCGCAAACGTACCTCTGTCAGCTCTGATAACCAAATACATCTCGCACTGCTTACTGTTCGTCCAAGTTTGTACGATAGATGAGTAATTTTCACCGTTCATTAGTTAATTAATTGTTATTATAACCATTTATTTCAGCAGGACCGCCAACCAAGTGTGCCCCACCTCGCTATCTAGCTAGATTTCGTTCATACATCTCGCTTTGTCGCATACCCTTGACACAATCGCATTGTAAACTATCGAGACTTCTTGACTTCTAATCTCCTCATATCAAGCACCGATGAACCGCCAACGACACCCCGCGTCCATAAAAGACCGGACAAAAGAATTCCGGTCAGCGGTTGATTCTTTCCGTCGGACCTCTACGCCTACTCTGGGCCAACGTCCCCCAGCTACCCCAGCTCCGCCTTCGTATCACCCACGCACTGAATTCACCAAACTAGCGGCTAACATCGGTCGTGATATTCAAGGTACGGCACGGAAACTTGAGCGACTGGGTACGCTATCCAAGCGCCGTACTTTATTCGATGATAAACCGGATGAAATTAATACTTTGACGGGCGCGGTCAAGCAAGACCTGGCCGTTATTAACCAAAAAATTGCAGCTTTACAACGTCACTCGGCTAACCCTACCCATGGTGAATCGGTAGGCAATCCGCAGGCCAAGGAGCACGATGCTAACGTGGTTATGTTTCTTCAGTCCAAGTTGGCTAATACATCCATGGATTTCAAAAATATTTTAGAGGTCCGCAGCGATAATATTCGTGCTACCCAGTCTCGCAGGCAACAGTTTATGGACTTACCGAGCAGGGAGTCCGACCCTGCGCACCTGTCCAAGAACGGTTCTCCATTGTATCTCACCCAACGACGAACCCCCCAACCCGACCGGATATTGGAAGCCAACGAATCCGAAGACTTTGTATCCCTCTCTGTACCAGACGTTTCCAGTTCTCAGCAACAGCTTTTGGTACAAGAAGACTATAGCCAGCAGTACCTGGACTCCCGAGCTACGGCTATTCAGTCCATCGAGTCCACCATTGCCGAACTGGGTGGCATTTTCCAACAATTAGCCCAAATGGTATCAGAGCAACGGGACGTGGTCCAGCGTATCGATGCCAACGTAGAAGACATAGAAATGAACGTGACCGGAGCCCAGAGCGAACTCTTAAAATATTATTCGTATGTGTCTTCTAATAGGTGGCTCATGCTCAAGATATTCGCCATCATCGTCATATTTGTTACTGTGTTCATACTGGTCATGTGATTCCTATCTTGAACATACTGGGCGAGGTAGATGACAATGGTGTTATCTGCTGGGTTTTCATTTATTCTTCTCTTACTAAGTTGGCACTTGTCCCATTCTACAGACAAGGCCCATCTCACACGCTATTATGCCAGCTTTGACTATTTCCATAGATTCTGTAACCAACTTTCCTTATAATGAATAAAGTCATGGTCTGAATACTTTGTTAACGGGTAGTGTATCTCCTGCCTATCACGCATAGACTGTGGAAAGGGGGGTTCTCTGGGAACTAATCCGCGGAAACAACTTTAATGGTTATACAAGGTGAAGGAAAAATATTACGCAAGTGGGAATAACTCTATACTATACAACCGATGAAAATTCTCAGATCGAATAAAAAATGGAAATACCAAGCAAATTAATAGAATACAACACCCGGAAGCTCCTATTCTGGCGTGTAGGAAACATCCTGACGGTAATTTTCGGCAAAAGTCATGGAACGTACCATACGATTAACTGATAGGGGTTCTCTATGCAAGGGTGGAATGACCCGGAAATGTACTACTTTCAACCCTGTGGCCGTAAATCTGGGGATATGGAACGACAGACTGATGGGGCCTAACTCGGCTGGGTGAACAGCAGCGGATTCGGAAAAAACCCGAAAGGACGGCCGAGTTTCTAAACCTCCTGGGTACAGTGACGCTCGGTATACGATGCATGGTGGTGACGATTGAAATGTGGGTTGCCAGACTACTGAGGAATTAGACGGGGCGGGTAGAAACACTACTTGGGTAGTATCCACTGGCAAAGGGAAAGTGAGAACCAAATCTTCTGCGGAGATATCCCGGTGGAAATCACTACGGATGGAAAGATGCAAGCCCATTGAATACGTGGTCGGTGGATGCACATGGGTGGTACGCAGTGCCATGAAAGAAGGTGACCCCAGTGGACTCCAATGCAAAGGTGAGCGTAATCCGGAACAATCTGACGGGTGGGGGTAGTGTCTCGGTTCAATAGCCCTGGTATTCCGAACCAGTGGAACAGTCCCAGGAGTTACCGGGGAGGAAGCGTTGGTACTGGTAGAGGTAGAAAATTTTCGTGGAGCAAACGATACGGTAGGATCGTGACGATGCTCGACAATATCATCGCAAAAGCAAAACAGTCGAAATACCACGGGTACATCTTGAGTAACACGATAGGTCAGCAAGTCCATGGGTTGATGACTCTCACCGACACCAAAGGCCAAGGTCGACCGTGGGTAATGACTACGTACGTCTACAGCAGAATGTACTTTGTATGTATCGAAATATACCAAGTCAGGGTTACGCTGAGTTGGATCAGGGTAATGAGATGCCAGAATTAAAGGGGAGGAGAGTCCTAATTCCACTGGAAATGCTCGGAAACACTGCTGGTGCAAGGTAAGCTGACCTTGGATGCAGGCCCTTTGGGTAACTCCATCTACATCGAACGCCATTTCAATGTTTTCGGTCAAGTCGAGATATACGCTCAATGAAGCCATTGGTGCGGATAATGGCGCGGAAGAAGGTGTATTGGTAGACGCAAGTTGGTGTACGGGGTTCAACGACCGGGGGCTACTCAATGGTGATCGGGGTGGGGTACCCCTGGCGGTCGGTTGGGAATGGGATCGATCCCGAAAGTGTTGGGCTCGGTTAGAAAAAGAAGACACCATCCCCATCGTCCCCGGGGCGCTACTGGGTGCGAAATCGGTTTCTTGTCGAAGCTCATTATACCACATCTTGATTATAGCGGCGTTTGTTTGAAGTCCTTGTCGGGTGAGTGGTTTAATGTGTTGTTTGACCCTGGCCACCAGCCGCATAAGTAAAACCATTGCCTGTGCAGTATTCGGTGGGAACCTCGGCCTAGCCAAGGATGACGACGATGTGTATGTCACGGGGGTATCCCTGGCAACAGCGGCTAACGGGTTGGCGGTCGGAGTGGTCGTTGGGTGAGACAAGGCGTGTTGTAATAGTAGCTGTTGAGCGGGAGCCGGGGAAAGTTCGCTTGACGAGAGAGTTTCTGGTAAACCATCGCGTAATGTAACAGGATTCAACAATGGGGATTGACACGGCAGAGCAGAAGTGGCTCCAGGAGGACCTGACGGTCCTTGTCGGGGTGGAGAGACACCAGATGCTGTGGGTGGCTCCACCGACTTGGGTAATAAGGCATTAACAAAGTAAATGTCGTCGTTAATGAGCACATAGACGTGGGGCACGGTATTGACCCATACGGAACCACTGGAAATGGGTGTAGGTTTGTGGAATTGGTGCAATTTATCTAGTAACGGTGCTGCGGAAAACCCATTCTCTTGGGTTAGTAGCATTTCCCCGTCAATTGACAACACGATAAGATAGGACATGGTTAGGTACGGCAGCAGGAATTATCGTACAGGATGCTAAGATAATTCAAGGATAAAAGAATTGTACATTCTATGAGGTTAGACCATCAGTAAACAGTAAGGCCTGGGTGAATACACCTGGCGTCCGAAAGTTTGCTATTGATAAATTTACAACAACGGGAAAGGGGAGGATTAGAGCGGTGTTCATTCAGTTAACGCTACACATTTCTATATCCCCACTTACTGTCTGCACCAAGTTCCGGTTCCACCGCCTCCTTAATCATTCTACCTTATGAGTATATCGAAAAACAAACACGTGTACGCTCCCTTCCCTCCCTTCAGGTACAAAAGTCGGCCAGCATGAGTGAAAAAGGAACCACTGTCGATGTCACATTGTTTTACTTTGGGGAGTACGGATACTCAGCGATAGGGAGTGTGTTCTGATGGTAAAATCTCAGCCCAATCAGCTGCTAAGGATAAGAAAGCCTTCGGGTGGATCGTAATAGAAGGTCAAATGAGAAGAAGAAATAACTATCACACTTCCCAGCTGATGGTGCCACCCCTCGGGCAAGTCGGAGACCTCAAGGCACGAGTTGGACCACTGTGAAGTAATGCCAAGTAAAGAGGGGAAGGGGCCCGTGACTGCAATGGCATTTTAAAACCTATGACATGTGGTTAGATTGGTAGTAAAAAAGAAAAAAACCCCACGCCAAGGCCAGTATAACTTTTCCACGGTTCTATTGTTTCATGACACTAACACAGATGCAGGCTGTTGGGAAACCCTTCGCTGATGACTAAATTTAGTGCAATTGCGAAGTCGAATATAATAATAGCCTTTATTTGACAATACCGACAGTTCTTTTCGATTGTTCCCTTGTAAGCACAATGGTATGCTGAGCCCTGTCCAGTATATTACCATTTTCTTGTGATTCTCAGAAAGCGTGTATAGTCAATACTGTTAATTTTTTTTCGATTCCAAATCGATAAATCAACCAGTATTAAGCATGTTTCTAACCCGTTCCTACTGGTTAAACTGTAAATAACTCACCTTTGCCTCTAATCGCCGTAAGGTTGGAAAAAAAACCCCACCCATATAGTCTTATAGCCCATTATTGACGACTAACAAGAAACATCATCTGTGAGCCAACAAATTCACCACGCTCACTATTCGATAGCAACAACTTTTAACCTCCCCTCCCCCCCAAAAAAAACGAAAACAATAGCCCGATAATACACAATTGGTGCAATCTTGTTATTATTATTATTTTCCTCGCTCAAGGGGTTACAAGCAGTAAACACACTGAGCCTGACGCCACTGCAGGGAGATATATTTTATATACGCGGAAGAATAAGAAACCCGTCGTTCTGAGATGTTCTGGTTACATGTTAGAGTTCATTGGGTGACATTAAGAACGAAAAAAAGTAATGTAGTACAATACAACCATGTATTCGAGGCCAGCGATTGGAGAGGCATCCCTTTTTAATAGTGGTACCATAAACTCAATAATTGTTCGCGAAACACAATTG
This sequence comes from Dispira simplex, assembly GCA_027478255.1. Classification (NCBI taxonomy): domain Eukaryota; kingdom Fungi; phylum Kickxellomycota; class Dimargaritomycetes; order Dimargaritales; family Dimargaritaceae; genus Dispira; species Dispira simplex. The sequence continues at coordinate 5,939 of JAOPJG010000856.1, read as the reverse complement.
GTTATAAACGAGCGTATCCCATTTCCCCTAACGGCTCGGCAATCCTCTATTTCACTGTTGGTGTACATCAGATTGGCTGTTTCATTTACTAAAAAAATACACAAGGGGTAGACGGCATCTGCTAATTCGACAGTACATTGCCAAGTCATTCTATCGATTCTCCTCCACATGTCCTGCAGTGTCTTTATCCATAGTCATTTTTAGCCAGTGATTGCCTGGGTAATAAATTCAATAGAAGTTGACGGTAAAATGGGAAAGAGTGAATGACCATGGCTTTCACCTACTGTCCTTAGCTGGCATGGATAACATATATAAAGCAGACTCTATTTTCCGTTTTCATTTCCCAGAAACACAACTTTCCGAGCATCTCCATTTCTTTTATTTTTCCCATTATACTCTACCATTGCATTATTATTTGGGCAACCTTTATCTCTTTACATCTATCACCATGTACTCGAAGACCGCTATCGTTTTCACTCTGTTCGCTTTGAGCCAAGTCAGCAACGCCTTGGACATCGGTTCCGAAGTTAACAACGCCATTGAAATGGTAACCAGCGGTGCCGATAATCTTGTTGACAACGCCAAAGAAGTTGCCACTAAAATAGCCAGCGGTGCTGAGGCCGCCGCGTCCAATGTAGACAATAAAGTAGACTCTGTCGTCGATAACGCCGCTACCTTGGTCTCCTCTGCTTCCAAAGTGGCTCACAGCGCTCTGGTCAGTGCCGCTTCCGACTATGTCGCCGATGCTACCAGCAGCCCAGGTGCCGATGATGACGACGACAATGCTGCTGCCTCCCTGGAATCCCCTCGGGCTTTGGTCGCCGCTGTTGCTGGCTCCGCCTTCCTGTTATCATCCCAACTCTGGTAAATTCATGCAAGGGTTTGATTCGGCGAGTCCCTGGCTTATAATTCAAGCTTTTATTGGTTTTATTTTTTGTTATCATAGCTGTTCACAGTAATAAATAAACTATCCCGTTTGTGTACATTTCTTTATTTAACCGACGTAATATTGTTGTAAATGGGGTATTATACTTGGGGTTCCACAGTGGGCGAAGGACGCTCGCCAAATTAGATAAGACTCTGACCAAAGTGGAAAATATCAGTAAGGTGAAGCTAAATCGCTAAAGTATCAACTTGTTTTCCTGGTAGCAAAATCGGGGGGGGGGCTAGTTTTTAGACAATAGTAACCTATACCACAGTAGGTGTTGTCGGCTCAGTGCGACAATTTATCGTTTCAAACTACAGTATGTATCCGGTTAGGATGCACGAATGGCTCAGTATGGTTAAACTTTTTTTTACTCCGCAAACAATATGGTGATCACTATCTCTCTAGCATGCATTCTTTTCTCCGATCTTCACTGCTCTACAAGTACTTGAAACAACGAATTAACTTAAATTGATACCAACAGGTACACATGAGGATCAACGATATAAAAGGACTGGCAGGTTTCATACCTCTGGTTTTCCGAGCGGATAAGTCATTACCTTATTTATCTAGCACAAGTCAAAAATGAACGATAGCTGAGGGTGAGTGTGTGGTTTGGTGCCCAATAGCCCTAGTTAAAAATTAACGTCGACACAGTCACTGGATAGTGTTACCGTTTCCTAACCGCACGTTTCCTTTGGGGCTTATTCTTGGATCGGTATACTGGTGGCCACTCAAGCAAAATAGAGAGGATTCACAATATACCAGTTAATTGACAATAGGTTTTGAAATACATGAGAATGGGATGCTGATACACTGTGGTAATACAACGGGATTTCGCTGTTGCACCAACTTTGCCTGTGTATGAATTATCCCGCCCATTCACTCACAGTGGCTAAATTATACCTGAAATACAACAATGTTAAACATGCAGCTCCAATGCTGAAGGTGGAAGGATATATTACTGAGCGGACTAGTGCTCATCGGAGGTTAGTGTTCGACAATGGTATACTGTCCCAAATAGCAGCGGTTGACTACACTGTCCTTATTTCCTCTTACTCTAAACAGTCTCTCATCAGTCTTGAATTTACCTCTGCTAATGACGTCGAAAAATATTCCTGACACAATGTGGCCAACCCACTTTTTTCTTGCTGACAAAGGTGATCTGCTGAGTACATTTGAAAACTCTCCGTTTCCTCGGTTTTTTAATTTTTGGCTGTCTTAATTTATCTGTACTGTACTGTCATGGGTGAAATCATAACTCTCCAATTCGGAGAATACGCCAATTACGTAGGCACTCACTGGTGGAATATACAACAGGCCTACCCGGAAGAATCGGACAATGTCAGTACCACCACGTCCGGTCCCACCACCACGACACCTAGCACAGCTCTTACTCAGCCAATACAACCGGTCACTATCGATCACGACACGCTCTACCGGGCGGGACCGTTGCATAACTATTCGTCGGTCTGGACTCCACGACTGCTTTTGTATGATTTAAAGGAAAACTTGGGATCTTTGTCGCGGTTTACCGGTTTGGTCACCCGAAACTCCTCGTCCGGAGTGACACCCAGTGACCCAGCCACAGCTGCTGCCTCTTGGAACGCTGCTCCCCAGGTCTACCGACAAACGCCAGTAAAGCCATCACCGTTTGCCCAAGCCCTGGAAAGGGCAGGCCAGGCCTTGGACTCTGGTTTAGTGGATTCTACCTTGCCACAGCTTGGCCCGCGCCTACGGTGCTGGTCCGATTTTAGTGAAAATTATTGGCACCCACGATCTTTTGCCACGGATTTTTCTACCATGGCGGTTAGCGGATTAGTGAACAATTTTGGAGATTTTCAACAAGGTGCCGAATTATTTCGGTACCAAGTCAGGCAAGATGAATGGAACGAAGCCGGTCTGCGCTATTTCGTGGAAGAAGCTGATCATCTACAAGGGTTTCAGTTGCTTACGGACACAGCGGGTGGGTTCGGTGGTTACAGCACGGCCTATTTAGCTTACTTGCGAGAAGAATTTCCCAAGGAACCTGTGGTGGCATTTGGAATAGCAGATCGATTTATCCCCGCTGCCCAATCCACAGCTACGACCTCGTATAGGCGTCAACGGTTCAACGAACTCATCTCTCTGGCCCAGTTTGCCCAGGAAGAGGTACTTTATCTGCCCTTACAAATTACCCCCAAGTTACTGCGCTCAACGCTCGAACCCTCGGGCTTGTCTGAGGCTAATTTCCTCTCCCCGGCCTATCAGCGGTATCTGACAGGTGCCCTTCTGGCGGCCGCTATCGACACGTTTACCTTGCCTTACCGGATCACTTCACCAATCCCGAAAATACCATTCAGCTATTACTTGAACCAAGTGAGCAACCAAGGGAATCACTCGATCGTACCCATGTACAGCACGTTTCCCTCCACGGTAACATCTCTGCCACCCTCTGCCGAAATTCTAACCCAGCTACAACAATCCACCTGGAAGCTACATTCATTTTTCCTTCAAGATATATCCATATTTTCCAGTGGGGTAGACTCAAGAACCCCCATAGCACTCCCAACAATGGTGCACCGGGATAGTAACTTGCCCAGCACCTATTGTGAAATTGGGGAAACCCGAGGGATTGATATCGCCTCTTCCCTTCCCATTCCACTGTCTTTCCCTCGAGAATTATGTCCCCAAAGCTCACCAATGTCACCAACCCCTTCTATATCATCATCACGGCAGTTCTTGTCCGGACTGGTGGTTACCCAGGCCCAGGCTCACCAGGCCATGTGGTTTGCCGATTCTTCCCATTGGCTACGTCGTTATAGCCGGACCTTACAGTCCGGGTCGTATGAACAGGGTGAGATCGGGGAAGTAGTCGAGTTTCTTCTGACCAAAGCAGGGGATTATGCGGAGTGACATGTCTAGTCGGTATACAATAATAATAGTTAATAACAGGTGCTCAATATGTGGTATCTCTATTATTTAGAGAATACCATTTCAGTGGAATGGCTCCTCTATTGATTTTAATAGGTAGATATGATTTTTATTGACTGTGATTAGTAAATGAATTTATGAGAGGTAATAGTGGGAGGAGTGTTTTTTTTGGTGTGCCAGCAGCTCACTCTCTCTTCCCTTTTTGTTTTAGAGTGATGGTGATGAAAATGTATTGTTATCACTTGCAATTTCTCTGATTCAATTCTATTAAATTATTATCAACAGTTACTTAGCAAATGCTGTGTGATCGACTCACCAAAACTATTGTTCTCGTGGGTATATATAAAACTATGTAATTCCTACACCCCCACTATTCTACTTTTTATTTCATTTGGTCACTTTGTCCACCCCTATTTACCCATTGAATTGTAGCTCAAGTTGTAATATTCGCCAGGTCTACATTTATATATTGAACTTTTCTTATTTCTTTTACTGTTTGTGTCATCCTTTTCCACTATGTGTGCTTTACAACCATTTATATTGATTGATTGTCATCTTCTTTGGGTTTAACATTTACACTACTTTACTCCATTTTTACTCTTTCGTGTATTTCTCTTTATTATTGTCAGCTACTATTCTTTATTTTTACATATTATCAGTTACTATTGTGTAATCATTGCATTTTTCTGCTGATATCACCGCCATTGGATATAATATACACTCTACACTTAGTTGGTTATGATGAAAATGAACACCACAGCTATGAATTTAACAGTAATAGATTTGATCTTCTATTCCACATGAAAAACTTAGTAAGACTCAGCATTTGACTCGCTACCAATGGTGGGGGTTTGGGAGTTTACCTCCAACTAGCTATCTCCTGCGAATTGGTGAAAACATCAGATGGAGTATAACATTCGAAACTGGCAAAGGTCAGGCATAACTTGTAATAATTAATGATGTTAATCCAACTAATTGTTTCCCCTATTTGGAAGACAATGTTTTAGGATCTAACAGATCCCTTTTTAACCCTTTTAGTCTTTGTGGTGGGTACTCTGTCTCTGTATTATGGTACTACTGATGTAGTGGGATATTAGTTTGACAGGCTGATTGAAAGCTGATATCAGTAATAATTAAGTTTCCATCAGTAAAACCAACTATGGTTTTCGGTGTTTGATTAGATTAGTTTCTGATTCTTTTTTTTCTGATGTCAGTATTTCTGATGAATTTATGTTGGTATTTAAACCCAGTTAAATGATGCCAGTGCTTAGGGGGTTTGGAGTCCTTGGTATACTAAGGGTACAGTTTTCAGAAGAAATTTATCTTGTGCTTAATTTTTAAATTTATATACATTATTCCTTTGATTCTGTAGAAGGTAAGTGATTTTTATTTTTATTTTGTTTTATGTAACTCCAATCATCCAACTCATTGGGATGTGGATTTATTCTGTTGCCAAAGTTCTGTTCGTATAGTGGGAAATTCTGATTTTAATCTCGTTTCTATTTCTATTACAATAATAAATATCGTTGGTTCTGATTGCCTTAAATTTCACTATTGTCACTGAATTCATTCGGTTTCGACATTTGGCTTATCTTAGTTTTAATCCATTGAGCTATTGGTTATATTCTTATTTAAATATTTCAATTTCTAACACTCTTATTGCTGTTTTGTATTATATATTTAATCATGGATGAAGATTTTAACCCATCATTAATTCCTTGTCATTGGTTATCTGGAGTTCACACCACACCAACACAAGTGCAATAAGTCAGATTTCTCTGGAGATTATCAATAATATAAATGATGTACCTCAAAGTGATTCACATGTGGATGTTTGGTGTCTGTGGTTAGTGGATCCCCTCTTGTTGGTCTCTGGAACTGAGATATTTCAGCTGTTACTAAATTTTGATGCTTTCTCATTGGCCTCTGCCATTATGACGAGGTCCCTGAGAGATTCTGGTGGGGCACAGCTGTTGTACCATTGTAAGGTTCAGGGGGGAATTCACCTCCTAGGTCATGTGACATGATATAGGCTGACCAATGGGTTATATTTGACTAAAAAAACACAAAAAACTAAACTAAACTAAAACTAGAGTACCTG
>JAOPJG010000855.1:0-15813 GCA_027478255.1 Dispira simplex | reverse complement strand
CAAGAGTGAGCACTCAGTGTGCGAACTATATACCAGTGGGTGACGTAAGCAGTAGCCACTCACGTGACATAGGCTATGTCTAAAGACAGATAACAGCCAAATATTAACACAAAAATTACGAGGATATCACTCGATAAAGCTGGGGATAACTTTGAATGAATATCAATACTGGCCACAGGTCCAACCTAACGAGCAAATAGTACATTAAAGCATGGATACGACGCCACTCGTTCTCTGGGTTCGCCACCCCTTATCGTATCACTACATCCTATACAACAAGGCCTTCCCAGCGCAAGCTGTCAGGTCATCACACCCATGGGATTCCCTTTATACTCTAGTATACAAGTGTTTTACTTTTTGCACATTGTCTTTCGATATTATATTGTGTTAGCAAAGCCACATTGGTTTAAAGTTGCACTGCACGCAAGAAATCCACCACGTGGAATCGTTCTCCCTTTATTAATTTGTGACACTTAATTCAAGTGGGGTATCTTTTTTTCTATAAGCTAGGAAGAGATTCTAGACACAGTAATCTCCCTCACTCCCTGCTGGCGAAGCACCTTAACCAGCCTACTTTATAGTGTTACAATGCCACCCCCCACATTTCTCAACAGAGCATCACCGTCGTCTAGCCAGGACTCGCGCGAGCTGTCGCCCATAACGATCGGGGATAACCACCATGAACCCAGGGAAACAATACCGGAAGAAAGTGTGACCCATCCCGACAAAATGACTCGTAGGAAAAATCACCCAAAGCCCCCAGCGTTGGGTAATAAGAACTTCACCAAGCCGGGTGCTTTTTCCGGAGAAGAAGTAGAAGCAACTCGCGGCGACCCAGCGAATTACGATTATCCAGAGGATTCACCCACCGAAATCACTTTTCTACGTAGTACCACTACCGCGGCAGCGGCCACTTTAACTCAACGGGATTGGTCCGAGTATGCCATAGACGAGGTGGACCCGGGCGAATACCAGTCCAAATTCTCGTGGACCAAATTATGGCGTTACTCGGGACCCGGGTGGCTAATGGCCATTGCGTATCTAGATCCGGGGAATTTAGAATCAGATTTACAAAGCGGTTCCATTGCAGGATACCGCTTGATATGGCTTTTATTCTGGACCCACGCCGTGGGGTTGATGGTGCAGTGTCTGGCTGCCAAATTGGGAGTGGTGACGGGTAAGCATCTGGCTCAGCACGCCAATATTGCTTACCCGCGGGTGGCCTCGCGTATGTTGTGGCTGGTGGCTGAGATTGCCATTATCGGGAGCGATATCCAAGAAATTGTAGGTACGGCGGTGGCCCTGCGAATTCTCTTTCGGTTACCCATCTGGGCCGGGGTATTACTCACCGCCGTGGATTCATTTGCCTTTTTATTGTTGCAGTCCTGTGGGGTACGTCTCTTGGAAGCCTTTTTCGTAGCCCTCATCGGTACCATGGCGGTATGTTTTTGGGTGGAGATGGGCTTGTCGCACCCCAGCGTAGCGGATATTTTACGGGGCTTAGTGGTGCCCAATGTTCCCAGTAACACTATTACCCAGGCGGTCGGTATGGTGGGCGCGGTGATTATGCCCCATAATATCTTCCTGCACTCGGCCTTGGTCATGTCCCGGAAAATTAACCGATCGTCGGCCGCGAACCATGCAGGTATTCGGGAAGCCAGTCGCTATTTTCGTATCGAGTCCGCTGTGGCGTTATTGTCGTCTTTTTTGATCAATATGGCGATTATGGTGGTATTCGCCAAGGTGTTTTACGATCCCCAGATGCCCGACAAGGTCCCACCGGGTCTCTACGAAGCGGCCGATGTATTGCAACACACCTTGGGTACTAGTGGGGCGCGTTACCTCTGGGCCATTGGGTTGCTGGCTGCGGGCCAAAGTTCCACTATGACGGGCACGATGGCGGGCCAGTATGTCATGGAAGGGTTTTGGCAGTGGAAAATTAAACCCTGGCAACGGGTGGCCATTACCCGATCTATTGCCCTCGTTCCCAGCCTGGTGGTGGGTATCGCTGCCTCATCCCACTTGGATTCGCTGGGGGAAATTCTCAATGTGTTGCAAAGTATCCAGTTGCCCTTTGCCCTAATTCCGGTGATTCGATTCACCACCCATCCAGGTGTGGTGGGTTCCTTTACCAACGGATGGTTCACGCGTGTCAGTAGTATTCTCCTCACTCTAATAGTAATGGTGTTCAACGCCTACCTATTGGGCGACTTTACAGGGGAGGTAGCCCAAAGTACCGGAACATCTCTGACAGTGGCCTATGTACTGTTGGGTATGTTTTCCATCCCGTATGTCGGGTTCATCGTCTTTTTGAGTTGGTATCCTATTGGCAAAAGGTTAATAGGGAATCCTGCTCAGGATTTTTCCCCTCCAGTATCACCTAAACTGCCACCACCTAGCCGTGCTGAAGCCCAGGAATATGAAACTGTACCCACCGAGTCCGTACCCATCCTTCATTGACATTATTTTTGTCGTTCGCGTTGCCTTCTCTCCCGGCTGACCTTTCCATTGGGGAATTCAACGATGAGAAAAATTGGCCAATCTCGAAAAACCACAAAAACTTTCTTGCCTGTACTATATTATACATATGGGTGATTTTTTTCAACTATATAAAGATTTGGAGCAAAAATGTACCAGTTACAAAATTTAACTAATAGGGTTTAGTGAGAGACTTACTCAATGCTGGCGGATTTTTCTCTACATAGTCGAAAAAAAATTACGCGTATTCTGGGGGTATACGCTCTACAAAATAAACATGAATATATTTTCAATGGAATCCAACACATAAACAGGGAATACGACCGTGTCTCGCTGTGAAATATTGGTGCTGGGTGTTGAAAAACGAGGCTGTCAACGTATGAATTTAGCTGGAATTCAGGACCGCTTACCTTATAATCACTTTCATCTACTATGTATAACGCATAAAAAAGGAAAAGGAATCAGCCAGCTACAGTGAATGTGATATCTCACATTCTGTTCTCCCTATCCTACATTACATTTATAAACTCTGGTTGATATACAATTACAAATCTGGATAGGTGACCAATACCGATTATCACTTAAAAATGCAGCTAATTACTCGTGTCCACTCTACGATCCTGCGTTATTTCAACAAAAGAGACTAAAGTGATGTGTATTAATTTCGCTAAAGGGGGATTCTGGAAATACAGATTAGCTCCTAATAGCACCACTTACCTAAAGGGTTCCGGTCCAATGAGCGTAGTAGCTCTCCTAATGTTAGCACAACAAAGCGGAAGAGCAGTTGAGTAAAAAGTACCACAAGATTTTTTGACATCTACTTGTTCCATCCCTTTCGAAACTAGTCCGGTGGGATAAAGGGACTTGTACACTCGAGGACATATCATCCCAGGCCCCATGCGGAAACCCAATCTATTGTTCTTTGTTTTAGTGTGCCTTTACAAGTGCCTGGGCCTTGGCTGGATTGGGGGGATACAAAGATATTCTTGTGGTGTTAAAACTGGGAGCAACTATTTTTGGAAAACACCGGAGTAGAGCGGATACCACTCTCGTCATTCGCTGAGGCTGGGCTCGGGCTTTTCCAACCTTGACTCATAATAAAAATAATGAAAATATCGTTCTAATGGCGTAACCTTGGCAAAAGTCAGGCGGGATGGAAAGTGTGTAAGATAATATGAGAATGCTTCACCAATCGGAGGAATTTCGGTGAAATATGGCACGGGATATGTCTATCGCAGGATGTGGTTCAGAAAGCTAGTGTAATCATTTTACAGATGCCATCGGAGCTGACCAATGGGTTTAGGTTTCTTCACATCATTTCCTTGCTTTTTATTTACTTTTCACACTTGTGTTCTTACTTTTGGTAATTGCAGGTCGTTACTCTTGCAGAGTGAGAATAGAAAAAAAGTATAACGGAAAGATAGAGAACGTCATTGTTCCCCTCTCTTCATCATCGATTACATGGAACCAGGGCCTTTCGTAGTTTCATTGGTGCAGTATAAACCTTCTTTGAATCTACTAAATGTGACCTCGACCACTGAATACAGCCCGTTTTATGGAGGTTCGTTTATACCCCGAGTCGTTGTCGCTAGCAGCCCTGACCTCCCTACCACCCTGTTCGGTACTTTTGACCACAGAACCTGTTCTTTTGCCTTTTTTTTGTCACACCCTTACAATACCCGATTAAAAGAAAAAGTTTTTTATATAAAATCATTATACTTCCACTCTCCATCTCACCGTTTTCAATTATGTATTTATTTTCTTTCCATTTGCTATCGTGTCTGAATTTATTTCGTGCTTGATATCCACAGGCAACAGAAGACTGTACAATCGCTACATTTTTTTTAATAATTCATCTCCACTAGAATAAGCACTGTTCCCCGACATCGTCCTATTGTATCTATTAACAAACGGTAATAGTAGTGGCGTTTAATAGGTATCAATCGTCTTTTTTCTCACCCGTATCAAGTCACAGCAATTATAGGGCTTGATAGTATTCTTGTCGTTGGCACACATTTTTTTCCATTGTGCCGTTCCGTACACCTCCACATTCCCACTATATTTTGACTTTTTGAGATTCTTCGTGCAGCCCAACGAGGTTAAGGGTTCTTTCTTAGAGAGTACCACTGTACAACTCTGTAAACAACATATACTGTTGCTGACATCTATTCGGGAGACTTTGGCAATAAGTGTTTACTCACAGCCTCTTTCCAGGCCGAAGAATACACTCAAACTTAACCTGACGGAACGAAAAGTCTCTAAACTATAACCAGACATTACCTACTCTGGCTAGTGGTACCCCGTGGGTAGCCCTTGTTTACCAACATTTATTCCCATGTGTACACGATGCGGAAAGTTTTGCTGCTCGCCGGTATTATTCTGACACTCAGCATCTTGACAGGTCAAGGAAGGGCAACTTTGGAAGTACCCCGAAACGTGGACGCTCGCCGTACCAGTGACAGCGATGGTAGTAGTACCAATGACATTTTCCCCAGCTACGACTATGAAGGCGATATATCCAAGTATTTTGAGGTACAGGGTCCAATTATCCCGATTGGTATCAGCCAAGGCTGTAAATTGCAACCCCCTGCCAAACACTGGAGCCCACCCGAGAACGACACGATTGACGGTAGCATAGTGTTTTTCATGCGCGAACAAATGGAAAAGAGTCACTGTATGACATACGCGAAAGCGTTGGAAACGATTCCCAAACTCCGGCATGAATTAAGCGAATTAGGTTTCCCGCCCGTTCGTGTGGTTCTCCTGGCGGCCAACAGTAACAGTGACGAAAATTTCGGAAGTTCCGATGAGGAGCACTTTTTCGACTATACGGAAACAAAACCCAAGGGGGTGAACGTCGCTCTGATTGGCCGCGATACCGCCCGCCACCTGTGGGATAAGAGTCAGAACGGTGACTTTCGGATTATTCGCCTGACTCAGGATGAGGGACCATGGAACAAAGACCGCAAGTCGGTGTGGAATAGATTCCGAATTGCTTTTGCCTGGAGCATCCTTTTGCCCCTCATGGTGGTGAGTGTCTACTTGATAATCCAGTCCATTCGTATGACTGGTCGGTTTGTGAACGTGCAGGTACTTATTTTTAGTGCGGCCTTTTTATTTTTGTTGGGAAATATAATAGCCCCGATTAGTACCGCTCAGACGCGGGTCCAAGTATATGTTCGCTACATTTCTTGGTTATGCGCTTACCCATGTTACTGCTGGGTTATCCTCACCTGGGCCAATATTATTAAGAAAACGCAATCCCCACGGTTTCTCTTGGTAATGTGGGCGATCACTTATACGGGGGTGACGTGTATGTTCCTTTTCGCGATGATAAATATCACCATTACCGTATATCCCACAGTGTTTGCCGTAGCTCTCAAAAAATGGATTTCATTAACCTTGGTACCTGTAGTGCTCGTCACCCAGGGAGGCCTATTGCTGTTTTATGGGTTACGGTTCCTTGCTTACATTCGGGATAGTGTGCTCTTCTCTAACATCCAACTGGCTCTTCGAAAGCTCACGGTACTCTCCCTAGGTACGTTTACAGGGTTTCTCCTCTTTGCCGTCTGCACAACCTTAAATCAATCCATGCTACATAGCCCACCCTGGGTTATGACCCTACGTTCGTTGATCTACAACTTGACCAGTTTTGTATTGGTTATTCTGATTCTTTGGGTAGTACGTATCCATGATTCCTCTATGTTGGTTTACCACAAGCAAACGCGGGCCATCGGCAACATTGAATCCAATCATAGGCGTACGGCACGTCTCACCCGGACCATACCCCAACGGTTTTCCCAGTTTGAAAGGAGCTATACTAATCTGACTTTCGTGTCGGCTGTTGCGCCACCAGTACCCACCGCGGATCCCCTTCGGGGAATGGCCGCTAAAAATATTTCGGTACAGTCGGTGGATTCCTTCTCAACGGGGGCCACCCACTGCGAGAGTCCTGATTCCTTTTTTTCATCTCACCAACGGCACTAAAAAAGAAGGGGGGGGACAAAGTCGCCATGGCCAAAATATACTGCACAAAAAACGAATCCTTTGGTCGAAGATGTAAAGGCTTTCGCCTCCCCCTTCCGGAATTCTTAATTACATTTTTACCTCTTATTTCTTGCCGTGAGAGGAGAAAAAACAGGAACATCGCTGGTAGAGCGAACGCGAGAAAATCGAAACAAATTATGAGAGATTAAACGTATATATATATGTGTGTAGTTTATTTGAGGCATACCCGAAGGAGCAGAAACGCAATTGACCAAGTGTTCTGATAACCTTTTTACATCATGTATTACTCTTGTGCATATATATATTTGTCATGTATTTGTATACTGTCTGTACCGTCATTTAAACTACCAAAGTAAGGATAAGCACATTGCAATGTTTAGTAACTAAGTTGTAAAACAAGCATAATCAAACCTCTGGAACGGAGAGTCGTAAAAATTAAAAGATGATTGCTCGACAGCGATGAAGAAAATGACACGTGAGCTAAAAGTATCTACCCGTGATACTTCCTATACTATAACAGCGCTTGTGAGAACGTAGAAAATACGTAGAGGCAGTGATACTATATATAATTGGCTTTTTAGTCACTGTGGATAAGAGAAAAACTAGTTGGGTAGTTTTTTTATTTCGTCTATATGGGTGATATTTTTTCAACTATGTAGGGATAAATCCACCAAAGTTGAGTGGACCTCTCACAAAATCCTATTGGTCATGTTGTATTTGGTACATTTTTTGATCCCAATCTCTATATAGTCGAAAAAAAATCACCCATATAGTAATTTGGAGCGAAATTGTACCAGTTAAAAATTTAACCAGTAGGATTTCGTGAGAGACCCATTCAATGCCAGTGAATTTTTCGCCATATTGTCAAAAAAAATTACCCATGCAAAGCCTTTGTATAAAAAAAATACACGCATACCTTCTTCCTCGGCGATTTCATAAACTCAAGAAAAACGTAACATTTCATTTTTTTCACTTGGCCAGAATATAATCTGTTTTTTTGCTTAGTTTCGTTAGTAGCACAATCGACTACCCAACTCATCGATATTTTGTTTAAACCAGGATACAAACCTGTCTTGCCGACGACCCCACCGCCATGTCAGCTACGTAAGTAGAAACCATTCGCAATGTACATGTAAAAACGAACTCCTTTGGCTGGAATGCCAGTCTTCCATTCAGGCACTCAGTGTTTTACCACAATCTTACCATTGGTTCACTAACTGTTTTTCTCTTGAGGGTCTATATGTCTAATACGTGGACGACCTGGTGTGGCTCATATCCTTACATTTACTATAGTAAGCTAGCCCCGCCTGTAGAGTTTTCCCCTCTGGAACAAGTATCCAACACGCCGCTCAAGAAAAACACCACAGAGGAACAAGAGCTCTGGCTCATTAGAATACCTGAAGGGGTAAGCATCATCAAATGGATAGCAGAATGGCAAGCATTTACGCATTCCCTTCTGCTCCTCACTCAGGCCTATCTGGAGGCAGTAGCTTGAGATAGGTTCCTTAATGTAAAATTCCTTATTGCTTAACCCGTAGAGGAGACAAATGTAAAATAATACAAATTTCTTACTCTGTGCCACTCATTTTCTAACGCTTAATGTATGATCTGCCATATTTCTGCATTGACCCGGTGTGATGTTTATATTACCTGCTCATACCGTGCGGCTGGGAATTTTTGAACCGTAAATTTTACTATTTTCTATTATAATTTTCCCCGAAAACAGCTGAATCCATCGCTTCTCGATGGTGTGACTATTGATCTCTCGCAAGCGAACCAAAATTTGACAGAGAGAATCCCTACAACCGTTAAAACTTCCGACAACCGCCAATACCGAGCGTACTTGTCCTCAGAGAAGCCACCCGAGGACGAACCCTCGTTGATCTTATCGGAAAACTATCCCCAGCACTTTGACGGGGCGCAAGAAATGCGTGACTTGAAGTTTATGGTACCCACCAGTGACCGCAGCGCGATTGAACTCGGTAAGTGTTAGTCCCTTTTTTCACCGAGACAGGATGGCCTGTAATTTTTATTCTCAGCCAGAACTAGAACTAGAAAAAAGAGTCCGGATAATTCTGTTCCTTGAACAAAGGGGTGCTTCTATCCTTTCTAGTCTCGGGGAAACGTTCATTTTTCAATATTCTATCCTGCTTGACTTCTAATGCTTCATTATTTTATCCGGTCTATGATAACGGCGATGGGGTTGGTGATACACACTCGGATCTGGACTCTAATTTACGCAGATGAACACCCAGTGGACCGTTTTGTGTCCCTCCTCGAAGTGGTAAGCATTCCTGACTATTCCTCTCGTGCCAGAAAAATCGCAACCCGTTCCCGCAAGCGACCTACACAACCATCTGGCATGAAGTTTCGGTTTAAGCCCTACGGTTTTGGTTTAGGTAAGTACATAGCCCGATCCTAATTGTGGGTGACTCTTTATTCTTCTCAATTATGTACATCTGACTATGTAATGTGTGCATGTGAGGGGGGAGGGAGAGCGAGGGTAGCCCTATATGTTTCGTGGTGGATTTCATTTGGCCCTGTGGCTGGATAGATTACTTCTATCGTGTAAATGAGTAAAAAAGAATGGATGTATCTACTGGGTGACTAATAATTATGCATATGTTTGTTACTTTACTTTTTCACTCTCTATCTGTGATATCTTAAAGAGAAACGAGGGAAGAGCCGTGAGTCATCTAGCGAAGAGTAGTGTATGGATACTAAATGAAAGTTGACTTTGGTGTGCAGTTGTTTTCCTGTTTCCACTTTATATCCTAACAATGGTTAAATCTTTCCACAAATAACAACTAAAAGCATATACATGAAGCAGAAGATATTAATTTATGAAAATAAATAAGTGCTAAATCCTAGATGATGACCAGCAACGTAGCTTAAATATATATACATATATATATTGAAATACGGAGACTGTCAGCTGACCATATCTATGATTCGAACGGATGTCTTCCCTTTTTATTAATTATTTCGCAAATATCATTGTGGGTTTATTAAACCTCCGAGTTGGTTAAAGAATAAGGGTTGAGGAAAACGAAGAAATCCGAAACGGAGAAAGTTCGAAAACGAAATGTTACTATCCAAGAGAGTGGGGAGAGGGGACGGTAAACGTCATATCGACAATCTACCTTACTGGTGGTGATATTTCTTCACCCAAGGATATGTCTAAATGAAATCCCTTTTGAACCTTTCCCAACGAACAATACCATATGGGCGATTTTTTTTCGACTATATAGAGAAAAATCCGCCGAAATTGAATGGGTCTTTCACAAAATCCTATTGGTTAAATTACAACAGGTACATCTTTGCTACGAGTTGTTATATAGACGAAAAAAAATCACCCATATGGGTGATATTTTTTCGACTATATAGGGAAAAATCCGCCGAAATTGAATGGGGTCTCTCACAAAATCCTATTGGTTAAACTGCAACTGGTACATCTTCCCTCCAAATTGCTATATAGACGTAAAAAACTACCCATATGTTTAAATAGAATGTAGAATTTGAAACAATGATGCCAACTTTTCTTCTCCTTTAGCAGTATTCAGCACAGTTCTACACTACAACTTACCTACTCTCCCACATCAGACATCGCTACTGCTGAGTGATGATACCTTTGCATCAGCCTAAGTAAATCCCATCCAATGGAGCAAGGGTACGATAAGCATTACATTCACAAGGTAGCTGTACTTTAGCTGCGATGATGAGCACTCTCTCCGTGGCTGCATCCACTGTATTGTGACTGTAACCACGTGAGATCATACCTGCGATTTCATAGAATGTGGACCAGCTTCGATTGTTTACAGAATAGTAACTCTCCCATGGCAGTACAAATAGGAACCAAACTCCCATTTGGACAATGAATAGATTAGCCAAACGTTGTACAATCTCTAAAACTAATGGCCACCATTATTTACTGAAAATACTACATACAGTGGGACTACATCCTTCATCATTATGGACTGTAGGTATTAAAGTAGGTAAGTCTCTTTCTAAAGCAATCCCAGCATCTATCCCCGCACTATCTGTATGGATTTCGGCATACATCAAGGTCACCATAACAAACCATGTGCGCAGTTTCTATGTATTTTATTGCCGTCAGATGATATATGGGTACCGGAAAAACACCTGTAAAATATTATCATTATACATTTCTACGTTCGAGCTGGGCAACTTTGTCCCAATATACAGTTACAGTTTCGCATAATCAATGCAAGTGGTCCGCTACATGTGTTTGTATTCAATAACAAGCCACCGACAATGGTGTGAGTAAATGTTACTGTATACTAACATTTATAGCGAAAATAAGTGATAGTCTCACCACGCTCCTTCTCTTGTTTCACCCCCATGGTTTCCCCTGGCAGTAAACTTCTCTGAGTCTTTGTGGTAGGTGAAATAGTTGCAGTAAGAATCGTAAAGGAAGTTAAATTTCGCAAGCACATTTCCTATCGACATTACTCCATAAATGCCTTGGAATTAGGCTATTATATGGCGATTTTATTTTTTTGAAAGTGCTCTGTATTCCCCTCGTCATCTCCTCCCCCCTGTCGGGGATTTATTGTGTTCCGCCACTCTTCAAGCGGACACTACTGTGTTGGGCTACTATAATACTTACCAAATTACATTGCAAATTCATTGGCTGATGCAGCCTACCCCTGGGCGTGGGCCTTGCATCACCAAAAGAAGACGAGGTGTATGGTAAGCTGGGCATCACGTCGTTAAGCTGGTTTATCATGGTATTCCCTCACATTCTGTGGCGTAACCAGACTGGTGTTTGAAAGAGAAGGGTTGATTAATCGTAAAAAATCCGATTACTTACTTTGGAAATCTTTATGAAATACGGTACTACAGCTGAATTGTTATCCTGTGTAGGAAGGCCATAGTTGATAAGGTCCTGGAGAAAACATCACTATCTTTAACATTATCCCTTTGAAAATCCGAATGACAATACCACCGGGATGGGAATTACCCTTGGTCTTGCTCTTACACCAAATTTGTCGGGGTCACCACGGTTTGCGTCATTACAAGTGAACCAGGGGTCAATGTGCCAAGTATGTGGTTCACCTTCCCATACAGCCGGTGCCCCTGGACACAATTCTCACCACGCAACTAGCGGTATCTGACAGTGTCGCGTGCACTTTCCTGCAACACGACAAGAGTGACCTTAGCTAACAACTGGGAGTGATGATAAAAAGGATAATAGAATGTCCAGGAGAGCCCCACTATTTTTACATACTATCTCCCCTCTTTCGCCCCCCCTACCCTACTCCTTTACCATGATTTATTGTAGAGTTTAATCAAATGCTTTCGAATTTAGAATGACCTTACATACCATCCAAGTTGCCATTATTATCGTTAGTCCCCACATATCTCTTATCAAACACTCTTACTATTTCATATCTCTTTTTCTATATTCCAGTGAAAATTTCCATAACCGGGTGCCGATAGTTGGTTGTTTTTCTTCGTTGCTATTTTAATAAATAATAGCGACACATGGGTTGAGTTATAATCGATACCTAGCCCAGTACCTGGATGGTTTAGTGCAGCGGTATTTGTGGGTCGTTATTATTTCCAAAGTCGTTCGGTGACGGATTTTCGCTATCTGGAGGAGATACTAACGCAGCCTATATTTTTTCGTAAATTCTAGCGTATTCAGCCCTCGAATTAGTAAAATCAGCCGAAGCGTATACTTTGGAAGAGCCCCCAGGAATTTCCCTTCGACTGCTTGGGTCGCAACTTTTGTGGTATCCGTTAAATACGCAAATTTACGGTAAGATATTGGCACCCCACCCCATCTCGTCTCCCCTAGAAACGTGAATCGAAGGCCTTTGCGTTCGATTGAATCAGTTTTGTCCATACTACCACCTAATTCCGTTTCGCTATGTATTACTACAGCATGTCTGTGCGGCCATCCTCTTTCGAGAGGGCCCTCGGACGGTCCCGTCGCCAACTCCCAAAACTTTCAACGTGGATTACAGTGCTGTTATGGATCGCGGCGCTTGCCGCGGTGGTCAAAGGTGATAATAACTCGGATAATACTTTTGAAATTAGTTTAAGCCAGCGTACAGTGCGAGTGGTCAATGGCATCTGGCAGTTTCGAACCGATTTTTCGCCTGTAGACGCGCCCACTGTCACTAATCTTCCCTTCACCCCGCCTCTAAGTGAGGACCATACCGTGGAGGGTATGTTGTACGTGCATGAAAACTCATGTAGTCAAAACAATAGCCTCAACCAAAACAGCAACCTCAACGATATCATTAACCAACCTAAGATCGCCATCATCCCTTACGACCATAACTGTACTCTCTTTGCCACGCTGACCACCGACTTGGTGAAACGTACAGTGGGCATTATTACCTACTACGAGCCGCGAGTGAAAGATAAAATAAGTGAAGATACGGGATGGGTTCAATGGGAAATTCTGGATAATGTAGACGAACAAAGTGGTCTTCAACAAGTCAACTTAAGTATCCCAGCGGTGGCGGTAGGGACCGGCGTGGGACGTGAGTTGATTCAGCGGGTGCACCAAGCCAATATGGGCCTGGACCATTATTCGGAAACGGCCTTTGAGATGATTAGTCCATCTACCTACGATTTCCAAAGTAATACCCCCCTCAAGGTGTTTATGGTCATGGGTATGTCTAAGACACGCGGCGGGAGCAGGCTATGGGGTCTAGCTGCCTTGGGGTGCATCGTGATTATTTTGGTAGCATTTGTGGTGAGCGGTCACGCCAGGTTAATGTACAACCGTTACCTTCGACCCACCATGGACCTGTACTTTGGTCGGTATACTTGGTACACGCGTAGATTTATGGGTACATTGCCTGATTCTGATGCCAACGGTTCTCTATGGCTAACGCCGCAGCAGTTTTACGAATCCATCCAGGGGCAAGCGGCGATTGTCAGCGAGGAGTATAAACCAGTCTCATGTAATATTCTTAATGGTTATCCCACCTACGTTTTGGCTGAAGAAGATATCGCTAGACTCCGATGTGTTTCACAAATCCGTTCCGTGATGGCCTTGGAATGTGTTGATCTGCCTTTGATGGATGAAAAAATAGATCACCAAGATTTAGCACTGTCCCACGAGCACCAATGGTCATCTGACCCGCAAACACCTGTTAATAACGATGGTATACAACGACAGACTCTGGCGACCACGACAGCGGAGCTTTTCCACGACGAGTTATCACTCGCAGAAACTACCAAAGAATCTGACCTGGAGAGTCCCTCACTAGATCCACCCTTCCCCCTGGCTCACCGGTTAGAAAAGCCTCCCCCAGCAAAGGTAGCAGGAGTTATGGATAACAATTGTATCCGCATTCTAAAAGAAGACGGCGTAAAAATGCAGATGATGAAGTCGGAAGATAATCCACCCGCATTATCTGGCCCACAAGAGTTTGTCTGTTCTCAGAATAGCACACCCGTCATGTTAGCTTCAAATGATTGCTCAATTTGTTTAGAGGATTACAAGGCCGGTGCTGTGGTACGATTATTGCCCTGTCGACACTATTTCCACACCAAATGTATTGACTTGTGGTTAACACGAAAATCATC
Source organism: Dispira simplex (assembly GCA_027478255.1). Taxonomy (NCBI): domain Eukaryota; kingdom Fungi; phylum Kickxellomycota; class Dimargaritomycetes; order Dimargaritales; family Dimargaritaceae; genus Dispira; species Dispira simplex. The sequence goes on along the minus strand of JAOPJG010000855.1, from coordinate 1,755 downwards.
CCTCTGTCCACTTTGCAAATACAACTGCCGCCCGAATCCTTATACAAGTGCCATGAATGCGTTGTAGGGGTGGAGAATGAATAAAAAAGGATACATCTTATCACAACTATTCAGGTTGGTAGGATAACCCCTCACTCGTTTGGGGTCCTCACTTCAGTATTGTTTACGAATCGGGGAGGTGTGAGGTTTGCAATCCAGCTGTTCTTGTTAATCTTCCCAAGCCTATGGGCATGGATACTCCTTTTGGTATACTTTTTGAGATCTATAAACATTTCACATCGCTGTCAACTGTTTGCTAACTTCTTTTCCGGCGAATAAGGGGAAAAGGCAGCGTTGCTGTTTTACTGCTATATAATGTGAAAGTTCGGACGAGTAAATATATTACGATTTACATGAACAAAGTTTATTATGGGGGGAATGCTGCTGATCTTATCCACGAATCCTTCACTTTGTTGGTTAAGCTATCTCCACGAGTACAACGATAATTGAATACATGGAAACACTCCCTACTCAGTGTAATAGAAAAGCTGTAACTTTTCAAGTCCTAAAGATTGCTAGTTATTTTTAATATTATCCTGTAGACTATTTAAAACTAAAAAAAGCGCAGTCATGAGGTAGCTCGAATGTTTTTTTATTAAGTTGAATGTAACAATTACGGCCGTACTGAATTTGGAATCGAAATGCATGAAGGAACAATGCCCTACCTGGCTACCACAAGACTCTGCAATAGATATACTATCAGTCAATGAAAAATGATCCAGAATCAGGGGTAAATATGTATTATTTTTTCTTCCCCTTTTTTGTGTGGTTACCCCTTGTTAATAGGAACTCATACGTCTTGGTTTTACCTTTCTACCTTTTGTTTTCGTTGAGTTCTCCTAATTTAAAAGTCATTTACCATGTCCCATTTACCCAAGTTACAATGCCCCATGTCCACCATTACCCCAACCTTAATTCGGCACCACATTTGGGTTCCTTTTGAAGTTGGCCAAAGCACAACCGAAATCCCCCAAACTTTGCAACGTGTTTATGCAAGAGGTTGTCATTCATATAACATGGTGTGCTACTGGTACAATAACTTTAAGACTGATCATTTGTCAGTTGAAGATGATTATCACATAGGACGTCCTTCCAATGAGACCTATGGATATAAAAGTGACACCATCGAACAGCTAGTTAACAAAGTCCCATTTGTAACCCTGAGAGTGCTTGCATGGGAGGTGAAGACTTCTGTGATGGATGTTTGGAACATCCTCCACAACTAGTTGCATTACCATTCATACCTTAGTACTTGGGTTTCCCAATCCCTAACGTCAGAGCTGCAGAGTGACTGCTAAACCTTTTGCCTCAATTTCCTTAACCATTTTCAGAAACCGACCAACTCACTTGTGAATAATATTATGATGTGTGATGACACCTGGGTTTACCTTAATATCCCCCAGACTGGCACTGGTCGAAAGGTATGGGTGCCAGAACACCAAGGTCAGCATGACCCCATCCCTGTGCTCAGCCATGGTGGACCTCAATGTTACGAAATTTTAAATGGACTGTGCTCCCCAATAAAGTGATCATGTTTTATACTGTTTTCGATACTGATGACACTAGGTTTAAGTGTTAATAGTACTAAAGGAATAGTGTCAAACCAATGGTTGGGGAATGGCAGAAAATTCACCCAAAATCACCCACTTCCCAAATCATCCTCCACCAGGATAATGCAAGGCCTCATGTTTCCCACCATAGCAAGGCCCATATGGA
>JAOPJG010000854.1:0-15821 GCA_027478255.1 Dispira simplex | reverse complement strand
GTGGAATCATTATCGAGTTTGGCGACAAAACCATCGATATGTCGTTGTCTTCCAAGTTGACCAAGTTGGACAAATTGTTGACTGATACCATCTAAATTTTATCAAGTGCGGCGAGCTATACATTATCATTCGCGGGGGTACCGCTTTATTTTAGCTGTTTTGGTTTAAACCATGTCTAGTGGCTGATGTTGGATGTTGTTTTCATGAACTTTGTTTGACTATTGCCATACCAGACTGGTGCGTTCGGTAACTTATTAAACGATTATATAAATCTTTTTTTTCTCGGATATGACATTGAATATTAGTTAGGTGACGGAAATTTTATTACGAAGTATCAATCCAGAAAAATTGGCGTTGCTAAACAGCATAATCAATGTTAGTTGAAATGATAACTTGTGATCCAGGAAACAGGGAAACAAGGAATCACCGTGTAGATATAACTATTTTATGCCAGTGCCAACAGATAAGGCTAGCTGACGTGACCATCTTGCGGAAAAATGGGAAATAATTTATTAGGGTTACTTGGATTCGGAGTAGCTTCGTGGATTTTGCTAACGAGAAAGATCAGGCGGCAGAAGTAAACTGGTTACCCTGGGGTACATTAGAGGCCGTTAAAACGATATCCATGTCCACATCTCGTCCAAAATATTTCCTGACATATTTATCATGGTTGGCACAAATATACTCACATAAATAGGAGCTAACAGTCTGCATGAAAGCAACAGATGCTGGAACGAAATTTACATGTATTGAACATACGTATGAAAGTGACCTAGGGCAACGCATCCTCCCAATTTGCATTTTTCCTTTGCAAGTCATTACCATTCCCTCACTTTTTTTTCGATCGTCTTGGTTCCTTTCATTGATGCCATTATCTGACGACTTTAGTAGTTAGATATTTAAGTGAATTTAGGATGGGGTAAGCATTATCCCCCCTCCCCACTGAACGAATACTTGTCAAGAGGTCATTATGGTTAGCCCTCCAGATGTACTGAGACGACTTGGAAGGAGGAGGACCTATGAAGGACTCCCTCATCCAGAGTCGCGAAAGAGCCACTTCCCTTGATGGAAAGAAGCCAAGGAGGGATAGAAAAGGAACCAGGCCCTTGGTGCAACGTGTCCCACCCAGTTACACATGGTGCGCCTTTATGATTGAGTGCAATTGGCAGTAATCCGCACCGCAGAGGCAATAATTCAAGGGAGACCACGTCTATGAGATATCCCCTCTTTATTCATAGGAGGCATGCCGCCTCAGGAGATGGTATCGGGACAGGAGAGAAACAAGATAGGTCAGCTCCCAGTGAACCTTCCCACCCGTTCATGACATGCCAATTCTGTATCATCTGTCTTTGGCGAGGATCCTATAAATAGGCCAGGCTTTCAAGAGCCGAAACTCCTTCATGTGCTACAATAATAAAATATGTTCTCAAATGTACTCTTTACGTTAATTACTTGGTAATCCCACTCGGTTTATCACAGTATGCTACCGCCTGACCAGCGGAAACCAGGTACCACTTGTTCTGATGGAAGGAACCAGCTGGAAATGACTTATTCATCACGTGGCTGTTGGTTGAGGCCTCTGTCACAAAAGAGGATGATGAGTGGAAGTCACGTGACATAATCACCGTGGGAGGGTTATATTTTCCTTAAATAATATCACCCATTATGAGGCACTCTGGCCAGGTTCCGTTGATTAGCCGAATTGGTGGGGTATATAACCGTGATGGAGATGATGAGTAACACTACCAATCAGCAGTACCATTTTACTTATGCAGTTACCCTACAAGGCTTTGGGAATGGGAATTGGAAGCAGCGGGAAAAAAAGGGCCAATGAGACTATGTATTTAAATACCTACACAAGTCACTTTTTTAGCAAGCCCAGAGTCCTTTGCTTTGCTTACTGTTTCTAGTATAACTGAACTCGTGCTTTCGTACGCTGGACTTTTCTGACTTGTACTCCCTATCCAGTTCCTCAGTCACTATTTTTGCTTCGTGGTTGTTCAAGTCATCATGGAAACCTTTTTCTCTTTTGTCAACGAAAACCAAGACAAATATGTAGAAAAGCTACGCGAAATCGTGAGTATTCGTAGCGTGAGCAGTAGCGCCGATTATCGTCCTGATACTATTCGTATGGGAGAATGGCTTATTGCAGAATTAGAACGTCTGGGAGCTAGGTAAGACTGGTTGGTAGAATGGGCATTGGCTGTCGTAGGGTAATTTTTATATTGTAGCACCTCCACCATACCCTTGACAAGTAATAATTGCCAAGACACCTTCGGTACTAGTGCTAACCTTGCTCTTCCATTGTGTGTGGCCTGTGAACGTTGCAATTGCTTTTGAAAACCTATCTATCTCACTGGACGTGTCTCAATGGGTTATACGCTTACAGCACTAAACGTGTGGAACCGGGTACCCAAGAATTGGAAGGTACCACCGTACCGCTGCCCCCCGTGGTACTTGCTACTTACGGTACCGACCCCAGCAAGAAAACGGTACTGATTTACGGTCATTATGACGTACAACCAGCGTTACTGAGCGATGGGTGGACCCATGACCCTTTTACCCTCACCGAGGATGAAAAGGGACGCTTGTTGGGCCGCGGTGCCTCTGATGATAAAGGTCCCGTATTGGGTTGGCTGTGTGTTATTGAAGCCTTCCAAAAAACCGGTTTGGACCTCCCCGTAAACATCAAGTTTTGCTTCGAAGGTATGGAGGAAAGCGGCAGCGTAGGGTTGGACCAAGTGATTATCCGTGAGGCCAATGACTACTTCAAGGATGTGGACTGTGTTTGCATTAGTGACAATTACTGGTTGGGTACCTCCAAACCGTGTTTGACGTACGGTCTGCGCGGGGTTAGCTACTTTCAATTGTCCGTCAAGGGACCTGCCAAGGATTTACACTCGGGAGTGTTTGGAGGTACCGTGCATGAACCCATGACAGACCTGGTCCATTTAATGACTCGTCTAGTGGATGTCAACGGCAAAATTTTGATTCCGGGTATTATGGACCAAGTGGCCGAACTGACCGACGAAGAAAAACAAATTTACAAGGATATTTCGTTTGATATCCAGGACCTTCGCGGGTCGTTGGGTTCGGAAACGGAAATTCACGAGTCAGCCGAGGAGGTGTTAATGCATCGTTGGCGTTACCCTTCGTTGTCGTTGCACGGTATAGAAGGGGCGTTTTATTCCCCTGGTGAAAAGACGGTCATCCCGGCCAACCCCATCGGGAAATTCTCCATCCGTACCGTACCCAATATGGACTCTGACAAGGTGACTGAGTTGGTGTGCGACTACGTCAAGAGCGAATTTAAGAAATTAAGCAGCAAAAACACTGTGGATGTTTGGTGTGGTCACGCCGGAAGACCCTGGGTGAGTTCGCCCAACCATTGGAACTTTGTGGCCGCTGCCAAAGCGGTGGAAACCGTATTTGGTTGTAAACCCGACTTGACCCGTGAAGGGGGGAGTATTCCCGTCACGCTTACCTTTGAGGAAGCCCTGGGCAAAAATGTGTTGTTGCTTCCCATGGGCGCCAGTGATGATGGGGCTCACTCTATTAACGAAAAGGTCGACCGTCGTAACTTTGTGGAAGGTATCAAACTGTACGGTGCCTACTTTTATGAATTGGCTAAACTTGCCAAGGAGTAATTAAGGAGTTGTGTAATGGACATTGTGGTCTCTCTCTGTGTTGGCCGTGGGTGTACTTTTTGATATTGATGATTTTTTTTGTCATCATTGTATTAATTTGGTAAAACCAGTTGGTGCATCTGTGCCGAATCCCGGCGTACTGTGATTTTCTTTTTTTTATTTAACTATCTGACCTTGCTGAAGTTGACGTGAATAAATAACACCAGCCGAACCATTCATTTATTTCCTTTTTTTTGCCGGTTCGTAGAATGTGAGCAGGTTTTACATAATCAAAGTACGATGTATTGGTACTCGGGATATCCATTGGCGTGATAAGCAAGGTGCGAATATAGCAAACAAACCTTTTTAACTAACCCTGGGATAAGTAGGCCTAAATTGACAAGGTCTCGGCTGAGTGGTGGACCCTTTTCAATTTGGTCAATCTCCCCCGCTTGAATTCCCACCCCTCCACTATAGGCGTTATGGAGCGTGGGTAATATTCCGAGTATGGTATTTGCCAGATTTGATAATCAACCTATGAACAGGATCCCACTGCGATTTTGAACTAGCACCACCGGCAAAAATTTAATAAAATACAAAGGCCATTCACTATTTCTTACAAAAAGTAAAAAAAAAAGAAAATAAGCATGTGCTAAATTTATCGACTACAAGCGTGAAAAAATGAGTGGCAGTTAAATAGGTATGCGTATATTCCAGTATCTCAAATATTCCTAAGAAACGAAAAATTATATAACAAAACAACACCAAGGGAGAACGTATTTACAAGATAGGTAACGTGTTAAGGAATGACAATGAACAAGGGAAAGTGGGATCAGACGTACAACAAGTCGTCATAAAATATAATCTTAGTTTAAAACACTAGAACCAGCTCTTCAAATTGGAACCAACCAGGTGCAACAGCAAAAAGTCATACCAGTCACAGAATGACGAGGCGGATAACAAGGGAAGAAGGATACAGAGCAATGTAGCACAACTTTCGAAACAGCTCCCCTGAACTTGGATACCTTCTTTTGTTAATGATAATGCTGATCCAAGACCTTTTTGGTAAACTCGGCAAAGGTATAGCCAGAGTGTAACTCGTCCAGGACGCTTGGCTGCATAAATACCACAAAGGTATTACGCGAGATGTACCGAGGGTCCAATGCACCGGTAGTTGGGGAAGGAGCCCCCTGACTGACCGAAGGACGCCGAGGTTGGAGCCCACGCACACAATGCGGAGTGGCCCGTAAGAAATTATTGGAGACGATTTCCAATGCCGAACCGGTTTGAAAGGCCAAACAGTTCGATGGGATACGCACTTGGACTACCTGACCGGAGCGGGTACGAATGTACAAACCGGCGCGGGAGTCCGGACAGGGCACGGTGGGGAGCTTGGGTGGACCATCCCGAGCGGTGACCGAGGCATCAAACAGGGGTTGTATACTGGTGTACTGAGCGGCCGTCACACCCGTTAGACAAGAATGATCCATATGCCAACCACACCACGAGTCGATGTCGTCCGAATTGTCACCCGGGTTTGAAGGGTGATCGGGTTCCTCCTCCTCTTTACCCTGTTCCGCAGGGCAAAAGTAATGAAGCATTCGGGCCTTCATCGTATCCGAGTTTTTAATAAGCCGTTGCAAATAAGCCGGATTATACTCGGGCACTTTAGTAGCAAGGTACCTGTCGCAGTGTACGGCCAGTAAAGCCCCCACCTGAATGACCAACTGACCCAAATTCTGAAAGGCATCCTTAAACCCCGGCAGGTCCGCTTCCTTCGGCCACAGGTTACCTGCATAGTACTCCGGATACGCTTGTACCAAACTAGGGTCGGTAACAGGTTGGTCCTGAATAGGGTTGGCGTAAAACGATCCCTTGGCCAAATCCGGTTTTCCATTCATAATTTCCTTGCCGTGACTCCACCCGAAATGGTACCTGCTCTCCTCTTGTTCCAATTCGCGCTTGACCGACGGTGGTAAATGGGCTAACCAGGGTGCGAAATTGAGTAGGGCTTGACGGTGTTCTACCAGGTGGGGTACATTTTGGACAATTACTACACCCAGGCAATGGTCATGCTCGCCAAAGGCTTCTTCGATAGCCGCGTGCAGGTCGCCCGGGAGCTCTTCGGTCAGTTGGGCAAAGTCTACCACGACCACCCCTTCGGGGGTCTTATTAATAGCCTTGTCCGTCTGACCCATTGTGTATAGGGCAAAAGGCTTATGTATATAGCTGAGCAATACGAGGAGACACCGAGAACAATATCAAAGGTAAAAAAGTAACGCTGGGTAAAAAAAATCACTAAACCAAGTGGTAGTAGTCACGAATATTATGTGAGGATATTTACCCCAAACGTTTGGCCAAGAGCAGAGACACTTAAGCAGGTGAGAAAGCCAACATAAAAAAGGATCAGCAAAAATTCCCTCGGCAGGATGTGAGGGCTGATTCTTTAACCAAGTGAACGATGAAATGACAGCGTACCACTTTAGGATACCCACTGTCGAGGATCTTGGGAAAGGGCATTCCTTTACTGTAAAAAATAGTCGGCCAGCATTTCTCCCATCAACTGTTGGAAGGGGGGCAGTGCTGTCCTACTTGCGTTGTGTAACCTTTTCGCTGGACTCGCATGTATAACATCATGCGTCGACCGTTGGTGGCTGGTTGAGCGGCACTACTCACAAGGCTACAGAAAGGTCGACGAAAAGAATGTCATAAAGAGGAACCACGAAGCCACTGCCAACCGTATAGCGGCCGTATGCTGGAGAGTGTCACTTTTAGCAGTGCACACAATAGGCATTATCGATTACATCATTATTTGTTCACAGTTTGACCATTGATTTATTTTTGTTTCGACTAGCAATAAAAATATATCCTTTAAAAGCAGCACGCTTTAATTTGACACTCACCCTCATAGCAAACATACACCATCGTAGAGTCCAACCATTAACGCTTGACCCATGTGTACTTTTTACGGGCCTTGGGTTGACCGGTCTTTTTTCGCTCCACCATACGGGGATCCCGCTTCAGCAGACCTTGTGCATCCAGTTCGGATTTAAGATCGGGATTGTACAATGCCAGAGCTTTGGCAATACCCAACGCCAACGCTTCCGACTGACCCGTAGTACCGCTACCTCGCACTTTGGACCACACGTTGTATTGACCCAAACTCCGGGCCACCTGCAGTGGGTAAATCACGGCTTCCCGAGGTACAGCGTTGATAAAGTAGTCTGCCAGGGGTTTGCCATTGATGTAAATATGTCCTTCACCTTTGACTAACCACACCTGGGCACTAGCTTCCTTACGGCGACCCACCGCGTAGGCCCGACCGAGTTCGTCAACCTTGGCTCGGGTAGTGCGCTGGCCGTGGTGATCCAACGAACGAGCCATGAAAAACCTGAGGTAGATTTTGATGTTCTCTGGCATCGGATCCAAACATAACAACCAGTGTAGGCGGTACAACAAATTGTAGTATTGGCCTTCGCGTAATTTGATACCCAGTTTGGTGCTAAGCACGTCCAGGGCCAGGAACGGTTCGGTAAATTGTTTACGAATTTCCGGGTCGGCATCTTTCACACTGAAGCCCATCTTTTTGAGTTTTTCCAATTCAAACATCAACTGGGTGGTTTTCTGAGTGTTGGAAAACGCCGGATGGTTCAAGTCTTGGATGTGACACTTGACCAAGGCATCCAAACCCACGAGGATATCGTTGTACACGACGTTACCGGTAAAATAGGTAGCAGATACGGGTCGATTCCGGGATACCAGTTCCGTAGTGGAAAAATCTTCCTTTGATAAGGCATCCGTTAACGAAAAAGTAGACTGTAAACGACGTGCAAGAGGTTGACCAAGAGAAACCGTTGTGGTTAACCGGCCACTAGCCGGCGTGAGCCGCATCGAGGCAAGACGCGTTAAGGACTGCATGGTTTTGTCTAGATTATGAACAACAGCACAATAAACGGTGAGCCGTAAGGAATGTGAATTATACGGGGGGCACCAGCCCAACGTGATCAACAATCCGAATCTACCCTCTCACTTCGAAAAAGGATGTTGAGTGATAGTGGCACGGAGATGGACAAAAAAAAATACACGCAATGCCACACGCGTAGGAAACTGGCAATCAAGAAAATGTAAACTAAATCAAACAAGCAACAAAGAGCCACTGGGAATTATCCACGCTTTGAGTATGATTTTGGTCTTGCCTTGTCAATCCGTATTTGGAATCGGTAGAAATAAAAGTAAGATATAATTTACAGCACCCCGCTTTTTTCTGCTCCCCCCCCCAAAGCTCATTGACTTTGTGTACATCTCTCACGTGATGATGTCGGAGTGCACCTGCAACATTTCTGCATTGAGTCGAAAATTCCAACGAAACAGCCAAAGTGGTTTTGCGCGAAACGTGGAATACAAGATCTTACCGCGTTTCCTTGTCCCTTCTTTTTTTTACTTGCTCTAACTATTTCCTTTGGTGTATTTGTTACGTTTTCTCTTTGTTGTAAAAAAATAGCAAGCGCCAGGCTGATATTTATCTCAGTCATACTACGGGTATTGCATTATTTCGGTCAAGGGAGTAACAGACTAGAAACAACCTGCTTGTTTTCCTGTCGGTTTAAACCAAAATCTAGTTCTGCATCAAAAGTCTTCCCCCCCCTCCCTACCTTATCGTCAAACATATCCCATTTATTATATTTTTTTTATAAAAATGAACAATTTGACTCCTGGTAAAGAATTCGAGGTAAGTCCCCAGCTTGAATTATGGTCATCCTGCGTATTTCGATTTTATCAATTTACTATTGCCCGTTGGAGGCCACCCCAATGTCGTCCCTGTGAACCTTGATCCCATTCACACTCCTCCGAACGCAAAGGTAAACAGACCATTGCTAACCAATTTTGACATACTTGGGCATTTTCTGAGTATACAAAATCATCCAACCGAAATTACCGCTGTTGTTTTTATTTACTTGTTCAGATTTCGCAACCGCCGGCCGATAGTATTTCCTCGGTATCGTTCAGCCCCCAAGCCAACTTTTTAACGGCCACGTCATGGAATAACGAGGTGCGTATTTGGGAAATATATAACAATGGCAGCTCAGTGGGCAAAGCCATGTATCAACACGAAGGACCTGCCTTATGCAGCGTATGGAGCTTCGACGGTACCAAAGTGTTTTCAGGCGGGGCCGATAAGGCCGGTCGCATGTACGACATCACTACAGGGCAGTCGAGTCAAGTGGCCCAACACAGCGAACCCATCAAGGGTATCCAATATGTACAAGCGGGGGGCTCTAACCAGCCGATGTTGGTGACGGGAAGTTGGGACAAAACACTCAAGTATTGGGATATCCGTACGCCCAACCCTGTCGCAACGATAAACTTACCAGACCGTTGTTATTCGATGGACGCCAAGAAAAACCTGATGGTGGTCGCCACCGCCGAACGACATATTCTGGTGTACGATTTGAACCATCCCGAGAACGCCTACCAAACCATTATGTCCCCGCTCAAATGGCAAACCCGAAATGTGTGTTGTTTCCCCGACGCTACAGGGTACACAGTGGCCTCTATCGAAGGTCGGGTTGGTATTCAGTACGTGCAACCGGCCAACCAGGCCCAAAGTTTTACTTTTAAATGCCACAGGGATAACAACTCTCTGTACCCTGTCAACGCCATTTGTTTCCACCCCGAGTACGGCACCTTTACCACTGCGGGTACGGACGGTCGCGTCAATTTCTGGGACAAGACTTCCAAACAACGGCTGGAGGCACTCCCCAAGAAAGACCAACCCATTACGTGCACGGCGTTTAACGGCAACGGGAGTTTGTTTGCTTATGCTGAAAGCTATGACTGGTACAAGGGCTACACGTATGCTCCTCCGCCCAATTCTAGCAAAATTCATATACGCATGGTTAAAGATAATGACGTTAAACCGCGACCCGCTACAAAGAAACGCTAAACGATATCCTGCCATCGTTTGCCCTGTTTCGACGCCATTCTCCACCCTATTTTTATCGCTATCGGTTATCATCCCTATCAGAAGGACGGAAATAAAAACCCTGATTGTTCATCACAGCGATATGTCCACTCCAATTTTGTCCTTCTTTACCAGGCGATATTGTATGACAATATGGGGTAAACGGATTTAAAAAGTGACTATAGATGAGTAAAACCAATAACAAGTAATCAATATTGTAATGAAATCACCGGGTTGTTTTTCCCTGTCATATTCCATTTTAACCATAATAAACTACAGTGTCTCTACTTGTGGTGTTGACTTTTCTAGATTGGCATATCCCCCCACAAGCAACATATGTATATGGGGCATTCTCGTCTGTGTTCGCTTAGGGTAATAAAAACGGAAAATCAAAACTGATGCCCACCATGCCCAGGTTCCTACTCGGGCCTTGCATTCTTTCTCATTTTACTTTCTTTTCATGACTATTGCTATCGGTTGATTTTCATTTTAATCGAGATAAATTTCACCAACTTTGCTGTACTGAATCTTGGTGTTTAACTGTTTCGTAAGTGAAGCGTTAAAGGTACACCTCTGACAAAGAGTGACTATAGATCATTTCAAGCGAAGCATCACAAAAGCTATGGGGGAAAAGCGTTGAGAATAACAAACCTAATCAAAGTCTCGAATACATATCCCATTTATATTATGACAAAATAAGGAGCAATACATTACAATCCAGGCAATACTGTGCTGAGAATTATAACGTTATTGTACTCTATCGCCAACAACTATATTAATTTGTCGTCAAACAGTTTCGCCCTGAATTCTACCTTGCTTTTTCTTCACGTTGGATTATGGTTAAATTGACCAAAGGAAAAACAAAATGCCAACGTACAAGGTGAAATTAACGTGAAACGATGTCACATCACAATGGGAACAACTCGTGAAGAACTATGACGAAAGTACTCATTGTGAACTGGTCACTGTATGTGGGTTCTTAACGACAGAAGATGGGTAAGGTGGGTCCCATTCAAATCTGTCTAAGCTTTACAAGGATGTTGGGTACAACCGCTGAGGAGAAAGGCCACGAAATACCTGCAGAAGGAGAGGCAGGCTGATTTCCGATTTCACTATCTGAATGACCTGTAATTACATCGTAGACTCCCAACCTGGCGTAGTTAGTCACCGCGGTGTTATGAGTATAGTCTCTATTAACAACTGAATATGGATAGATCAGTAAAATTCAACCAATGGCGACCGGTCACTACTAACTCCGCACATCCGCGGGCAACCACCCGAAGAAAGTTTCACGACGACATATAAAATAGAATACATGGTCCTACTCTATGTAACCATCCTCTCGGTTCTGCTTCCGGACAAATAGTACTTGGTAGATTACATTGGTGCGTAATATATCTCGCAATCAGCACAGGATCTAGCCAACCTAACCCTAAATACAAGGTTAATAAGGGTTCAGAAAAGCCTACTGTGAAAACTCAGCAGTATCATTTAAAATGTATTTTAATTTTATAAAAAAAAAAAGTACAGCTCCGCAACACTTAACGATAGTTGAAAATTCGACATAAAACAATGTTAAAAAGTCTGTAAAAAAATGGCCGCAACCAAGTAAAAACATGATGGTAAAACAAACAACACACAATGCACAACCTTGAAAAAGAACACAGACTGTAGCTATAAAATATAAACATGAACGGAGCTGTTAAAAACACATCAACTTCGGGCGAATTCCCTTGAGCATGGAAACTAGCTTTAGGCGGAAGAACTCCCTGTAGGGACATTTACATCGGTTTTCGTAGAGGTTTCCTCAGGAAGTTCCGTTTCAGTCAAGGACTGGCCCTGAACGGTAGATTCCGATATCTTCCTGATTTTACTACACTTGGAGCTGCGAAATTTAGCCAGTTTTTTCAGGGGATTGCAGCGGGAACGCTCCTCATCAATCATTTTGCACACCTCCAGCAGGTTAGGAATTAGATCACCAGTATTTATAAGAGAAGTAATACCGTCGCCGGGGTATTTTTTGAGAATTTCCTGCCCCTTCTCGTAAGCCTGGTAGAAATGACTAGTGTAGGCGCTTAACTTGTAAATCCTGCGGACGCTGCAGGATTCGGCGTTGGCACGCGAGACCATAGCAGCTACAACGAAAGTAGCGACGGTACCAAGGTAAGCGAAACGCATAGTAATGGATGGAGGATAACAGTGGAACACGGACTGATGGGAAACGAGATAGTGAAATGAATGTAGTTGCTGAGACTTTCGGCTGGGAGAAGTATGTCGGTGATAATGAGGTGTGATGTATTAAAATAGAGGAGCAGGACGTGGAGGTTTATATATCATTTTCAAACGCTTTCCTCCGATGATGATGATCGACTTTGGATCAGGGGCCGCATAGCCGATAGTAGTAACCCATTCGGGAGCCATGATTAAAATTTTGCTAATTATCCCACTACATCAAGAAAAGTACGGCTATTGGTGCTAGTTGGGTATCACAAGAATCGTTGTGGGAGTCCGAATAAAATCTGTGCGCATAGCGAAGGTTATACATGAACCTCGTACTGAGTGGCCCAAATTAATACTGTTGCATTACATAATAATAAAACCATAGCTCTATGGTACATGACGAATTCTTAAACAACCTCAAACGAATAACGCGACAGAGGGCGAAAAGCTGAATGCGAATTTTTTTTTAAAGCTACTCCCGTATAGACATGATGATTTACGAGGTTATCTGCAGCCATTTTTTGAGTTTGGAGAGTAACGAGTGAAGCCCGTTGAGTACTCTCCATGTTTGTCAGGATTGAAAAAGTAGGGACTCACCACCATTATGACCACATATTAGTGAAGACCAGTGGTGGGCTAGGATGGGATAGCCTGATGTCATACTAGCAGTGGGTGGGTGGGGGGGGGAGGTTCCACCTGTGAGCGAACTTTCAAGTAAAAAATACAGATTATACGAGGGTCCACAGGCACAATTTTGCGAAAAATCTCCTTAACATGCAACACTTTCTGTCAGGCATGTCATTAAGCGTTGTATTAATTTTTTGTCACTCGTTTCCCGCTAGGAAAATTATCATACAGGCAAGGTTGACCCGCCAAACTATTATGATATTCTTAACTACGGCAGAGGGACATCATCGAAGCTCTGGTATCACTGTCGTACAGGTAAAAGATGACTGTGGGAGTCGTAGCGTTCCACAAAGAACTCTGGCCATTGCGCTATATACAAGCATCGGTTGGACTATTCCCTTTTACCCTCGTTTCACTACCCTAGTCGAGATATAAGCAGTAGCATCGCATTGCAAAATGACGTCAAGTCATAGGGTTCCTATTAGCCGGTGCAGGTTATGGGTAATGAAATGAGCGGTATGAAGATGTTACACCCTTGTCTTCCTAGAAGAGACAACGTGTTACCACTGTGTTACTCAGCCTTGGCGACAGGTTCCTCATTACCCGATGCCCAAGAGAGGAAAGTACAAAGAACAATGCCCTTCCATGGGAAACCAATATTTTTTTTGCAAGCTATAGGTCCCAGTTTAATTGAGAAGCAAGAATTCGCGATTGCCAGTTGGGAAAGGTTTGCATATCCCTTGTCCAATAATGACTGTCATTACCACCCATGAATTATATTGCTCGTCCAAACGTGTAGTCTGTACGCTTAACCTCAAAGGCGTCCCTCCTCTCTCCCCCCGGCTCACACACAAGTTCAGAAAATGCTGTGTCAAGGATTAGCCGTAGGACCATCCTTGATGAAAATGCTACCTACGGCTTTTCAATAACCTAAGATTCGACACTTGGATAGTTCTACTGGGAAATTCCACTGACATCCTGCCTCCGGCACGTTGGAGTACATTGGGTCTCAAGGGGACTATATACTTTCTATGGACACATGGTTAGAGTACAACAAAAAATTGATGGTCAAAACGTTTGTACAGGTGTAGAGAACAGGTCAAGGTGGATTACTTAAACAATCCGCTAATATGCACAGTAAAAGCTTTAGCAGTGGAATGGGTAGTCATATCCAGGGCAAATTCATAGAAAAACCCACCTCACGGCCTTTATAGTCTGGCAGCAGCACCTAGGGTACTGTTCAATGCCCTTGCAGGGGTGACCACATGATATCGTGATGAATCGAGCGGGATTTCCAAAAAAAAAGATAATCTAGGACTTTGGGATACCAAAATTTTTATCAATTAGTACAAAATTTACTTAAAGTCCCTATAAGAAACAGATTTTATTTACAATAATTACCATCATTGTCAAGTACTGTGCGCACCCTCTTGAACCACTCATCAAAACATCTGCGAAAATCACATTATTGGAGGGAACCAAGGACTTCATTATAATCTCATCATCATTGTTACATATTCTATCCTCCAACTTTTTCTTGGTGTGCTGGAACAATCAAAAGTCACATGGTGCAAGGTCAGGAGAGTAGAGTGGTGCTTTAAGTAGTTGGGTTTAAGTTGAGTTCAAAAAATACCCTAATGTAGTGCCGAAATAAGGTTGGGGTAATGGTGGGCATGGGGTGTTGTGACGGGTAAATGGGACATGATGAATGTCTTTTAAATTAGAATAACTCGATGAAAACAAAAGGTAGAAAGGTAAAACCAAGACGTGTATATTTCTATTAACAAGGGCTAACAGCGTAAAGAAAGGGGAAGAAAAAATAATACCTATTTACCCCTGAGTCAAAAATCTTTCGCGTTGACTAATAGAATGCACTGAGAAAATTTATATCAATGTAACACTGTGAAAGGAATGCCCCCCTCTTTATTTAGGAATGTAATAATGCACTTGAATTTCAAGGAAAAACACATGGCATTAAGTTGAGCTTAATGGGCCAAGCAGAATGACGTTGTTACAATGGATCATTAATGTACACAGATATGGCCAAATAGTAATGGGGAACATGGGAGGAGGCACATAAATGTGCACATACGAGGTCACTTAGTTTAGCATAATTTTGGTCAACATTCCTAATGGTGCTATTAACAACATAACTAAAAGTGACGTGGATGATCACATTCAACGCAAAAGCAAAGCAAAACGCGTCTAACTCGTTTCCACTGTAAACAGTAATGGGGACACCAGCTGTGAAATTGTCGACGATGTCTGCAATGTAAAAAGTCTTCCTCGATTATCGTGCACATTAGGGGAGTTATACTGGAGTATTAAAACGTAAGCAGAGGAATCCGAATGATAAAAGTAAAGAATCGGGTATCAGATAATAGTGAGCATTATAAATTGTGACTGTCTGCGTAATATATTAACTCTGTTATGGAGAAATGACAGGAATTCTCGCTTTTAAATAGAGTTGACATTAACCCGAGTGGATCAAATACGACCTTGCCACCGAAAAATCAGCGGTGTATAGAAATATCACCTAACATCATAAGTGCGCTGGTAGGTATTGACTATTCAATAGTTATGGCCGTACCCCCGACAACATCTATAATAACCCTTTTAACCCTTTTGGGATAGTTTGAGATGATGACAGAATCTTCAGGGTATGCAGTGATCCTAAAGTTTGCACACATGTAGCCCTGGGAATATTTAAATCATTATGTGTATTAAGGTCACCAAGTGATCAAACTTCAAATGGATGAAATCAGCTCTGAGTTTTGCTTACTGAAATAATCAATAGACCTGGTCTATTGCATTGAAAATTTACCTCTGATCCGAATACATAGTATACGCGAATATTATGGCCTTACCACCAAGGTATATCCATATAAATATTATCTACCCAGTGCAACACTGCCTACTAGCCATGGTTGGCATTTCAGCTCTACCTTTGCAAATATTTTTTCGCAGATCCACTACTTAGCCATTGAGGTATGTGGCATCATCGGATGCATGGTCGAGCCTTATTTTCACCCAGTCAGCGCCTTACACAGTTCATTTTTTTTTCAATCAGTATGGTTGATGTTATATCACGTCAAGTGACTGATGGGGAGTGGGACAGCTGATTCAAGTCGGGTGACATGAATTTATTTTTGACTGTATTGACTTAAGATCGGCGTTGCATATCGACCGACTATAATGTCCACACATGGTTGTATAATATGGCGTGACATAACCACAATGCCTGTTGCGATTTAGATAAATTTCGCAATCCCCTGGGCACGAGTTTTTTCAGCAAAGATGTTTGTTTATAATAGCCGTGGCTGTCGCTGCACCCGAAATAAACATATCACCATTGCACAATCCGGTTCCAAAGCGGAAACGGGGTT
>JAOPJG010000853.1:0-15826 GCA_027478255.1 Dispira simplex | reverse complement strand
TATATTTGGGTGAGCTTGCTTTGTGTTCTAAGATTTAGATCGGTTATGTTCAGAGATAAAACGTTTTTATTCATTGTTATGGATAATCAAAGTCCAAGCAGAGTTATTCTTTCAAATAAAATTCCCCAGCGGAAATCACACATTTTTCTACGGCTTCAAGTAGCCTTGTGTCTTCAGAATAGTATGGAATGAACCCAAGAAATATTGGTTCCCTGTTATTATTGTCTAAATCTGATAATATTCACTCGGGTCTCAGTAAGAATAAGAATTTATTGTTTAATGAGCCATGGCAGAGCTCCCTATTTTTATCCCGTTCGGGCAGGTAGTGACGTGATAATACTGTGACTTGCGCATACAGGTGGTAGAGAGAAACCAAACTCCATGCCGCCAGGGCGCTTCTGTGGAAAAAATCAACTAAAAAACATAAACCACACACGGGTCTTAGTAGTGAGACGGATCTGCTCTCCAGGAGCATTTGGTTTTTCCTGGCTTAGAGTCGCCCTGTTCAAAATAAGATATAGTTAGTAGATCGTAGTTGCCTATTTACAGTAATTTTTTTCATTTTTTTGCTGCTTATGCCTTCACCTGCTACGCCATTGGGTGACCATGTTGTTACGTTTCATTTCCCGCCGCTTACAATGCCCCTCTCCCCGTTGGCCAAGCCCCAGTAGTAACCACTGCTTACCCCAACGGTGGGTCAGGAGGGACTCCGTCTATAACTCGAGAGAAATTGGTTGGACACGCCATGCCCATACACTAAGTCCCGAGGCCTTGGCCAAGGTGAAGTCGATCCGAAACCTGGGGATCATTGCTCATATCGACGCTGGAAAAACCACCACCACCGAACGCATGCTGTACTATGCCGGGTTTTCCCGTCGCATGGGGGACGTGGACAGTGGGGACACAGTAATGGATTATATGCAACAAGAACGGGAACGCGGAATAACGATTCAGTCGGCCTCGATTACGTTTGGGTGGCATGGTCACCAATTGAACTTAATAGATACGCCCGGCCACGTAGACTTTACGTTTGAGGTGGAACGCAGTATCCGGGTCCTAGATGGGGCGGTGACCATCATTGACGGCGTGGCGGGGGTACAGGCCCAGACGGAGACAGTGTGGTATCAGGCCCGTAAATATAACGTACCACGATTAGTATTTATCAACAAAATGGACCGGGTAGGAGCACGGCTTGATCGCACGTTGGAACAGTTACGTACTAAATTAGCCACCCAACCTTTGGTCTGCCAGTTACCCGTGGTGTGTACTGGTCGGGGCAACGATCGGCGCTGGTTGTCGATGGATCAGGCGAACCGTTTAGGGATGGATATTCAACCCATTGCCAATGGGTCTCTCTTGGCAGGGGTAGTGGACCTGGTACGAATGGAATTGCTCGAGTTTGACACCACCAAGGACGGATCCGTCATCCGCCGAACGGCCTTGACTACACCTGAAGTTGAATTAGTGAGTTTAGCTTCACCGTACACCCTGATTCAACAGGAAGCCCAGGAAGCCCGTAGTGGTTTAGTGGAAGCATTGTGTGACCTGGATGACGACCTCATGGAGAGCTTTTTAGAGATCGCGGATCCTATGGCCTTGCCACTGGTACAAATTCAGGCGGCGATCCGGCGGCAAACTCTAGCGGGTACGGTCGTGCCGGTCCTGTGCGGTGCGTCATACCGTCATATTGGTGTGCAGCCACTGCTGGATGCGGTTGTGGAATATTTACCTTCCCCATTGGATGTCCCGCGCCCCCAAACCGTTGTTGGGCCAGAGGCCTCCACCGCCACGGCGGTTCCATTATCAGATCGTACCACACTTTGTGCCTTGGCTTTTAAAGTGTTATACGATCCCCGGCGAGGTCCCATGGTATTCATACGAGTGTACTCTGGCGTATTGTCGGTCCGCCAAACTTTACTTAATGCTCAGCGAAACATCAAAGAGCGGGCCACGAAACTTTTAACGATGTACGCCAACGACGTGGAGGAAGTGAATACCATTGGAGTGGGGGAAATTGGCGTGGTTTTGGGCTTAAAACACAGTCGTACGGGGGATACGCTACTGGGTATTACTAAATCATTATCCCTTACGTCCAGTTTACCCCGACTTCAAGGTGTGGAACCGCCCCCACCTGTCTTTTTCCGTTCCATTGAATCCCACTCGGCTGCTGACGAAAAACAATTAAACGAAGCATTAGAACACCTCCTTTTGGAAGATCCTTCGCTCCATTTGTCCACCAACGACGAAACCGGTCAAACGCAACTGAGTGGTATGGGTGAATTGCATTTAGACATTATCAAAGATCGCTTGCTACGAGATTACCGGGTCAATGCGCATGTCGGCGCCATCCGTATTGCCTATCGGGAAACAATTCAAACCCCAGTGGAACAAATCATTCACTACGAAAAAGAAGTCCTGGGAAAATATGGTAAAGTAGGCATGACGGTGTGTTTGACCCCATTAGGTTGTCAGGAAGGCTTTATGGGGCATAACAACGATACCCTCCCGTCATTGGCTACAACTGACAATGTTGTAGATACCGAATCCGTATCTGATACTCTTCATGTGGTTGGCACCACCGGAAGTAACAGTACCTTACCAGACCTAGACCTCCATGGCGTCTGTCATGCGCTCACCGAAGGGATCCAGCAAGCTCTGGCCCGTGGCCCCTTGTTGGGCTTTCCGGTAGCCCGTGTTCATGTCCAGGTGCGGGATGTACAATACTACGGAATCGACAGCTCCCTTTTTGCCATTCGCGCCTGCGCCACCCAAGCCGTGCGCCAGGCGTTGGTCCAACACGAAACCGATCTGCTAGAACCACTCATGGACGTAGCGGTACAAATCCCGGCGGAACATGTTGGAACTACCCTCAGCGATCTCAGTGGTACCCGCCGCGGCCGAATACATCACCTGGGCGAAGAAGTAGGTGACTCACTGGGTAGCGAACATTCTGTCCTACTGAGTCAGGAAGGGGCAGCTACAGATACCAATATAAATTCTCCCACCCGGGTCATTCGGGCCCACGTACCACTTAGTGCCATGGTTGGGTATTCCTCAGCGCTACGTTCGTTAACGGCAGGTACCGGTACTTTTACTATGCAACTCAGTGGTTACGGGGAAATGACCGCCCAGCAAAAGAAGGCAGTTCTCAAGGCCACCCGGGGATACTAGAAAGCAACAACGCGGTGACAAAACTTGGCCCAAAAGAGTAGAATCGCTCATGATTCTGTTACCTGATAGCCAAGCGGATAATGATGAACCCTTTATGTACACAAATTGAAACACACGGTAAACGTATGTTGTTCGATGTAAATCAGTGGCTTCAAGCCCGGATTATCTGGATTGTCCGATAACCCAAACAATGACGAAAATGGAGATTATTACCCGGAATTTTTATTTGTTCCCCGTGACTGCATTGGATTCCGCTCCGTGAGAGCCCAATGAACAATTACGATCGCCGATTGCTTCGGATCTGACCTATAGACCAATATTATGAAACAAAATGCGTCACGATATTGCTATTCACGCCTGGCTGTGGGTAACCTATTGTAAATCCGAAAGTGTGCAGGTTACATTTACTGGTGCACATTCCACCTTCCCTTCGTCGTACAATCTATGTGGATATTTTTATTTGGTATACTGATGAACATACCTTTACTCAGTAAAACAATGGGAAGGCGACATGGGAAAACGAAGGATTCACGGGTCTCTCATTTTGGTCATTGCTAATAAAAATAGAAACAATACGCCATGAATCACATACTCTCAAAAGAGCTGTGCCCATATTAAGGGCAATACTAGAGTATATCCCGCCCATAGTGCCGATAATACACGGCCAATGTTCCCTATAAAGGTACGTGGTGAGTCCGAGGAGGCCAGGAAGCGGTAAAAGCCGTATATCACCACCGCGTTCATATGATAAAGCAGAAGCAGTGGACTGGTGTAGACACCACCGATGAGTCCTACAGGGGTGGAAGAAGAGGTGCCCCCCAGTTTAAAGTACTCAGCAAGGGCGAATCCCAAAATACTCAGGTCTGGGTCGCCCTGGTTCGTCATAAGCTGGATGTATACCTGGGCCAGGATGGTGATGCACGACGACCGAAGTTTTCGTTTCCAGTGAAATGTCCGTAACTGGGCAGCCACTGCGTGGGTGTCATAAAGTCTGGGAACCACCTGAGGGGACAAGAGCTGTTTGAGTAGAACTACGTCACCTAAAGCCACCGTCATACCTCCCCCAGTGATCGGGTGACGGGTGCTGTGGGCATCGCCGAGAAACAAGAGACCATTCTGAGCACAGCGTGAAGGTGGTAAATACAGATTGGACATAAACCGTAATGAATTGGCCTCGATACCTTCGATAAATTTCGATCGAAGAATTTCAGGGACGTCAGGAACCACCATTTCCATCAGGTACCGACGGATATCGTTGCCATACATCTGGCGGACATCATGGGGAATGACCACCAGGACCCGTGTCTCACGGGCACTGATTGGGTAAATAATGAGGGGGGCCAGTTTACTCATCACCAGACAGCTATGATCCGGAACAGGTAACTCACAGTCTCGCATTATAAAGGCGTAAGTGCGGGAGTGACAAGTGGGCAGCCGAGGCAAGTAGGAGCGTTGAAACTTGGACAAGCCACCATTGGCCAGTACTGTCATGGGAGCGAACACAGGCAAGGGGTCGGGTGAATCACCAGCATTGCCCACTGTGTCCCCAAGCACAGAATCGCTCGGAATGTAGGTTACCCCTAATACCCGACCGCGCTGGGGTTCTTCAATGAGAGCATTGACTACACCTTGACGTGCAGTGACAGTACTTAGTGCTGTTGCGGCCCAGCGTAGCTTATTGACGAACCGACCATGATGAAAACCAATGGCATAATAGGGATTGCCGGTATCGGAGTGAATGGGGTACTGCTGGAGCCTCTGACATTCACCCGCAAGTGTCAGAGCTCCGCAAATGGTCCTTCCGTCAATACCATCAAGCGTACTCTCCAAGTGTAGTTGTTTCAGGTATTCGATGCCCCCGGGTTGCAATAATTCCCCCATAAAACGGTCTGGTTCAGATAAATCTCGTTCGATCATTAGAACTTTACGGCCGTCCATGCCCAATGCATAAGCCAAGGTGGCACCGGCTACGCCACCACCCACAATAATCACGTCGTACTGGTAAACTGGGGTACTATGACATTGTAAAATATTACTATCCTTGGGGAAGGGGGTCAATAGGGGTGAACCTTGTGAAGGAGTATTCCGGTAGGACTATGACGTACCATCGAAAATCCGATGCGAGTACGATATTGCCCAGGGTATCCAAGTTAAATCCATGAAAAATGTAGTGATCAGATATGACGATATATATCCCCGTGGATCCTCCAGCTACAGGCCGTTCCTAAACGAAATACACCACAAAGGATGATATTATGTGTAACGCGCCCGTTGATATCCACAAGGATAGCTGGAACGGACATGTGTGACTATCATATAACACATAGGTAATGTTGTTTGAGAGTTTTAGGGACTTACCATTGTAGACAACGTAGCAATTCGTACTTACAGAGACAGTACAGAAAAAAAACGAGCAGCTGGGAAACCAAAGTAGTCGGTGCGCTTCACCAGGGGAAGGGTACCAAGTCTCTAAAAAATGACACTCAGTAAACTGAGTGTTATTAAAAAACCGGACAAGGAAAAGAGAGTCGAGGTACAAAGTGGCACGGGGGAAAAACTAGAATCGTTTATATGGTGAGTAAGATTATAAGACTGTAATAAGAACCCAACGCAAGCAGACCATCGACATGGATACTCGTACGGTGTATAGGGTCCCCCGCACTAATGGCAAGAACAATATGAAAAAGTGTTTAAAAAAACAAAAAAAAAAAGAAAATTGTAAAGTCGTCTGGAGTCACTTGTAGCAACCATCAGTGTCCATCGAGACCAGGGCGAAGAGAGAATTCTGCCTCAGTGATAAGCAGTTATGTCAGGGGCTGTGGCAGTGATAACGGCAGTAAGAAGGGAAAAAAACTCAGGGGAAGAGTCAAAACGTCCAGGAATAATCGACGTTTCCCACCAAGCGATAAAACGCATATGAAAATTATAGTGGGTTAGTGGGATGTCGCCAGCGGTGCCTCTATTTATTGACCTATAGTCAGACTATCGTGCTCATATGAAAGCCAGGAAATGCTGCAAGAATTACAGATGGAAATGCGTTATAGAGAGTGAGCAACAAGAAAAGACCAGGTAAAGGTATCATTTTTTTCGCAAATACTCTACCCCGTAATGTGAAAGGGGGAGTTGGGGGCCAGAGCCATTGGTGGAGTATATTTATTATAATCAAAAACACGTAAAACGCACAAAATCGGAATCAGCAATGTACGTTGTATCTCGTAGGTTGTATGGGGGTGAGAGAAGGGAAATGAGTGAGGCGTTTGCTGCACGGTGGAAGCTGAATAAGAACAGAGCCAGGTTAGAAAATGTGGGTGACTTGTGATACTTTTCTCAGGCCGGACTTGTGAGGGTGGGTCAATCCTCACCACTCTGCCGGACGTCGGAGTATACTATTCATCTGACCTTTGCAGTTCTCACAGGAAGAAAAGGTGGTGTCGAAAGGTTTAGTCACCAATCCTATCGAGATGTTATCGACTGTGTGAATAAGAGGTCAGACTGTCATCGACCGGCGTGTACGGCCACGGGTCATCCCATCTGCAGAGGCCTGTGGTGATGACGAATAACAATTCATTTATGATGGACAAACAGGGTTAGAAACATAGCCCGCCATGTTTTAAACAAAAAAGAGACGAGGTTACTTATTTTTCACACGCCAAGATTGAACGCACATGGATTGCGCTGAGAATAGCACGCCCCGCAGTCAACCTGAACCCTTAAAAAAGGCATTATAGGCTGTACAACTATTGAAAGGTGAACCCGATTGGCCCCATTAAAAAATTCGAACCCTTCCCATAACTTGGTCAATTGGAAGTTTGCAATGACGACAACACTGACTCGCGTAAACTCGATAAATGTGCAGCGCCAACGTTGGGTAAAAAATAGGAAACATGGCCTCAATGGACAAACGCCGTGCAGGAAAAAATGGACTTGCAGGGCCAACAGTGACCACATCCTGGACTCGTACAGCCCTAAACACAAGCGTAGTGCCAGGCTACACGACCGCACTCGCCAAGATTTGGCCCGTTGGGAAATGGGGGAGGGGTGATTGTGGCAGCAAAAGGTCCAACGCGTAAAAGTGGTGTTTTCTCCACTTTTACAGTAGGCTCAAAGAAGCGGGCGTTCCCTGAACAGCCGAATTATGACATAGAAATAAGTAAAAACTCGAGCAAACGCGATTATAGGTAGTAGCCCTGGGCACCGAATCAAGGACCGAGTCCTACTATTTGAAAGGATTCGAAACCTCACCGTGGACAGTGATAGAATGCGGTCCCCCGGAGTGGGCGGTTTTGGGGCCGAATGCACCCCAGTTGGAGAGTGAATAAAGGCAGAATGAGAGCCGGCACATCACTCCTGGGCTTTGTCAATCCATAGCGCACATGTGCTTCCTTTCGTATCACAGTTTCTCATTCCCCCTTTTTTATGGCATTGCCTCATTTCCGGGAGTTTTTCGTTATATTTTAATCTGCTTTCGCCCGTACTACAAATCCCCCCCAGCATCCACTCCCACATCATTTCCCGCCTTTATATATTAACAGCGACTGATTTAGCAAATGCCATATTGAATCATTAGTGATTTTTCTAATACATTTTACCGTATACGTGCGAAACCGCTTGAGGTTGTTTATTGCTGACAGGGTCAATTGAGGAAACAAATATATATAGGCCAACGTGCCACCCTGCTGTTACAAAAGGTCGCGCTTCTTTATTTATTAGCCACCCCTTTATCTTTTCATACGCTATTTTGAAGCTAGGTTGGCTGAGTTGGTTGCCCCTGGCCCGCTTTTGTTTTCGTTCTGACCCCGACGTATTTACTTCTGCCCGATAAGTACCCCCGGTTTGTTGTTCTTCCTTCTTCTTTCGTTGACCTTATTTACCCACAAAGTACGGCATTCGTTTTCTTTAATTTCCAAATTACCATGATTGCCCAATTTCCCCCTCAAGTCAATGTGAAGAAGTCGCACTTTTTATCCCGGCTGTGGCACAAGCGTTTGCAGACCAAGAAAAGCTCGTCCAACCTTTTAGGTGACAACCAGAATGCGCTGGAAAGCCTCCGTCCTTCGTTTGTGAGTGAATCGGCCACATTATCTGTAAGCCGTGGCCGCCGGAGTTCTTTTATCGGTTCCCACTCGTTTTCCCTACCTCGTCGCTTCCAGTCTACGGCGGCTCTCCTCCACGAGGAAACAGGTACAGTATTTTCCCCCACTAAACAGATTTCGCGCGGGGGCAGCCCTATACTCTTACCGGCCAGCAATGAAGCGGAACGTATTTCCTTTGACGAACTGATCGATAACCAAGGCAGAGATGTCACCATCAAGTTTTCCTTGACACCTTGTGTAGCCAAATAGTACGGCGGGCCACATGTATTGAGTGATGTGGAGTATCACACCACCAAGTGGTGGCTGTTTACTGTATAATGAGGAGAGCGAATGTTGACGGAAATCACCATCACGATTGACTGAAGTAGTGTGGGTAATACTCACTCATTATCACCTGCAGTTTCCCCGCCCATACACTGTCTGGTGATACTCACCACTCTCTCCATACCTCCGGTCCATTGGGGCTAGCATTTCTCCTGCAACAGTCCATCAGTTTGTTTAGTTTTTTTATATTAAGGTTTAGTATGTTGGCCATAATATAAACGTGTACGAAAAGAACGTGCTGCGCCTCCCACACCAATGTTTACGATTGCCAAATGTGAATATCGGTACCTGACAGGTAGGATCGACCATTTCCAGGTCAACAGTAAATATTCACAGCTGCTTTTAGTTTTCTTATGGTTACTTCTCCATTTTTTAATTGCTTTTGTTTTCGTCGTTTATACCAGATGTAAATTATCCCATTACCACTGTGTTTTTTTTCACATCCCATTTTTTTGTTACACTTCCCCCTTTGCTTTTCTACTTTCAGTCTAGAAGTAGCTCCAGTCGTTAACGTGACAGATGTGCTTCATAGAAATCATTATAGTCCTAGGTTTCTGGAAATGTTCTTCCTTTCTTAATTTATCCTTTGCATTTTTTCCATTACATGAGTGGGTTTCGTATAACGCAACTCATGATAATCGGTCTCTAAAATAAAATCTGTAATCATGTATAATTTTTTGGGGGAAATGAGTCTAATCGGAGACTGGTTAAACCTTTATGCGATGCTTTATCTCTTCGGAATTTAAAACACTACCACTCGATTCATACTATAGTGGGAATTGATTAGTAATAGATGAAGTGGGGGGGGAAGTCTGCGATCAAAAAATACACTCACTTGGCATTACCCTTTGGCGTCCGTTATTTTTCGAACGGCTTAGTCCTGATCCCATCGCCCACTGCCCACCCCCTCTCTTCCCAATGTAAAACTGTACGTTTGGGAGTTTTAGTGGATCAATTGAACTCCTGAAAGGGTACTTGAAATGTAAAAATGGGTACATGAGTGTTACGTTTCAGGGGTGGAATGGCAATGTAATGTAGCATCAGGGTATCGAAACAGAATGTGCCATCCTAGCCACCCAGTTTATTGTGACATTACTCGGCAGTTGTAATGTTCGACGTCATTTTTATACTTGCAAGCAGTTAGTGGAAAGGTGAAAAAAACACACACACACATACCCGTAAAACAACACCATTCAAGGAGTCCATCCATAAAGCTCGAATAAATTTTTGACAGGGTCCACCAACGGAATATTCCTGTACAGTCCAGGGGTACCATAGCAGTTTCCGACAAAATTTAACCCGTCCAGCCGTCTACTATCGTAAAATAAGTAAAAAAATCTGAAATAGGAGTTGTGAAAAAAACAAAATTTATGCCCAGATGCCAGGGCGGTTGTACTTCCCCTTTTCTCCAACCGTCTCACGGGTACACTTGCACGGGAGAATGTGGTACACCACTGTATTATAACCTTTGGTGGCAACTATGCAAAAGAGTGGCATGTTGCTGACCTACTAAAGATCATTGTATAAGCATGTTCATATGGCTACCAATTTTAAGTAAACTGTTAAAATATATCCAACCACAAGTTATTATCGACCACCAGCAGAGTGAAGAGTAAAGGAAAAGGAAAAATAAGGGGTTCGTCTGGGCTGATAAATATTGGCTCTCTGACCTCTTGGTTGATTGGTATGTATAGTTTACTCATCGTGACTCGCATCACCTTAAAACTATATCAAGGACGACTTGATGGTTATGTCATTCCAAACCAAGACCCCCCCCCCCGACGCGTGCGTTGGAATTTAACCCGTATGGTGACGACTGTATGTCCAAAAATCAACGGAAGCAGACCTACTCCTGGTAGCCTAACCCACACTGCTTGTTACCCTGACTACCCTGATCCTTCACCTCCAGCCTTAGTGGCGTGTTACTTGATGGCACTTGAATTACTGACCAAAATCATTGCCTCCTTTGTGCTGCCACAGGAGTCTTACTTAGGGTGGTGATATCGTCAGGTTATTGAGTAAGGTATTTAATGCAAAGAAAATACCCATTCTAAGCTTCTGCTGGCTAATCGCTGTGCCCTGTCTTTTTGAGCGTCCTTTCCGAAAATAACTTTGGGATAGCCGCATATCCGTTATTCGTATTCACTATTACCCCATTCATCAAGGTGGAAAATTTCCCAATTCCACTTGTTCGTATCCGTTTTTCTATGTAGCAAATGTTGTCAGAGAAGTTCCATTCGTTTTCAGCCCTTGTAATCGCTAGCATATCTTCCCTTATAGCAACAGTTTATTTTTTTTCTAACACTATTGATAATTTTCGTGCTTGACACCACTGTCGAGAATGTGGTCAGTTTTGTACAGAACGCCGGCACAGCTATGGGTCATATCCCTGGTGTCCTTTTGTGTGGCCGGTACATACTACACTTTGCAAGGAATAGGTGGCGGCGGATTGCGTGACAGTCGGGTGTCGAGTAACGCCAATACTGTGCTGTACATATGTGCAGTGCTCGGCGGGTTATTTGCAGGAAGTATCAATAATATGCTGGGACCTCGCCTTACCTGTTTCATCGGCTCACTAGCCGTATTGGTATACTTTGGCGCACTCATCGTGTATCAATACGTACCCAGCGCCGCGGTGGTTATCTTCAGCGGGGCCATGTGTGGTTTTGGTCAGGCATTGTTATCCACAGTGGGCGGAACCGTCACTTCGGGTTATCCATCGCCTGCCAAACAGGGACGTAGTGCGTCCATCTATTCTGGCATATTCGCTTTGAGCGGAATCGTAGGGGGTTCCATTACCTTTGTCTTGAATCTGCACAGCCCAAATAATGAAGATATAAGTCTGAACACGTTTATCGTATTTCTCATTTTGGTCGTCCTCGGAACACTTCTGACCTTGCTATTAATGCCCCCAGGCATGTTAATTCGTGACGATGGGCAGCCGGTGGATTTGGGTAAAGCACGAACCGTGCGGGAAGAGCTGGCAGGTATGTGGACCCTGATCTGCTGTTCACGAACCTGGTTGGTTACCCCGTTTTTCATGATGGTTTCTTCCTATTATGCTTACCAGTTCAATGGTTTCAACCTGGTGCTGTACACTACCCGAACCCGCGGGGCCAATAATGTATTTTATCGCTTATTCGGTATCTTGTCTGCTTTCCTCACTGGTCAATGGATGGATAATTGTCGGTGGTCTAAGCGTCAGCGAATCCATATCCTGGTAGGGGTTCTGATGGTCTTGACTATGGTCACCTGGGCATGTGCCTATATCGTTCAGTTGATCTACCGACCTACTTCTCCAGGGAGTGATTTTATCCCGTTGGATGTGACCACCCGTGTATACTGGGCGACCTGGCCCATATTTTGTTTCTGGGGTGGTCTGGACATTTCAATGGTCGTCCTCAGCTACTGGTTAGTGGCCAACCTCAGTCGGGACAGCCGGGAATCTTCCAATTACTCGGGTTACATGTCTTCTAGCTATTTTCTCACCGCTGCTTTGTACTGGCAGCTTGATGCACAAAGGATTAACAATACGGTATTTCTCTTCTTATCGTGGGGACTGGTGGTGGTGGGTTTAATATCGGCATTCTGTACAGGTATTTTAATCGACGATTCCCAAAGTACACCAAACCCTGGTCATGAACCGACAGAAAGTCTACTCAATGAAAAGGGTCATCTTCACCATACGATGGCCTAACTATGGGTTGGGAATCAACGGTTAGTGGCTCAAAAAAATAATATGACGTTGCCATATGGGTGATTTTTTTTCGACTATATAGATAAATCCGCCGAAATCGAATGGGTCTCTCGTAAAATCCTATTGGCTAAATTTTATCTGGTACGTTTTTGCTCCAAATTGCTCTATAGATGAAAAAAACCACCTATATGTTACTTTTATAATTTTTGTAAACTATATATATCTTTCTTTTAAAAAAATCACATACAATATAATGTATGACTTATACAAGAGCACAAGTACATTATTACGCACAATGAAAATTTTCATTACCTTTGCATGTTTCCACATTTAACCAGCTTAGTACATAAGGATCTAACCACACTTCGAAACGTAGTCAACATTCATCCGCAACAACAGTAGATAATGAAAAAAGACATAGGGTCCACCAGTTCCCTAGAATAAGATCTGGGCCCGGAAGTACCGTTGTAGCTTGTTGGCCTTGACCCCCACGCGGCTCCGGAAGTTTTCATGAGTCTTTTGCTCCCGGAAGGAAGTCATTTGCTTGAAAGCCCATTTGCCCTTGGTCATGCTTAAAATGAGGGCCCGCTCTTTAGCCTGGCGTTCCGCAGGAGTCAGTGCAGAGCTACCTTCTGGGTCCTGGGTACGTAGCTGGTGAATGAGTACTGACTCCCGGGTATCCTCGGCGTCAAATCGTTGACGGTAATAGTGTCGCAAATCCCGATGACCAACCCGGGCCCCCGAGGGAAGCACCAATTCCAGGTTGCTATCCCCCCAGGCAACGTTATTGTCCACGGCGCGGGCCTGACGACGTCCATCAGATGGACCACTAGCTGCGTCAATTTCCATATCCTCGGCACCTTTGGCCTGGGCGTGATCGGGATAACTGGTGCTAAAATCGTAATAGTCACTTATTTCCAGAATGTCTACCTCGTCCGAGTAGGCGATCATGCAGTGGCCCTTGTCTTGCATGTGACGCCGCACGGCTTCCGTACTACGCAGCCCACGGCCCCGACCGTTACAGTACAGACACACGTTCGCCACGGTAACCTTTTCGCCCAGGTAAGTAATAAGTCCTCGCAGGTCCGTCAGGTATTCCGCATCGGGGATAAAGAAACTGTGTAAGGTTTTCATGTGGTCCATATTGGCCTCAAACGTGGCACTGTGGTGGGGACAAAACAAACAGTCTTCAGGGGCCAACCGGGGGGCACATTTCATCTTCTTGTCAATCAAGGCCAGAAATTCTTCCTCTGTCTGGGCCTGGTCCAGAGCACGGTTAATTTCCCGTTCTTGAGCCAGAGCCTCTTGTAGTGGTCGCTCTCTCCCCTCGGTGGGCACCGCGATCTCGGATTCGGCTTGGGGCGCGGTGGTGGACACTTGAGCCTCGGTAGAAGGCTTGCCCTGGTCGACATCGCCTTCATCTTCACTGACGGGAAATGCACGGTCCACTGGGGCGTTGGTGGTGTTAGTTTCCTTGCCGGACGGTTCCTGCTTGGCCTGACGAGCTTGTCGCTGTTCCGTTTCGCGGTGCTTCTTGGAAACCAGATGACTCTGGTAGGCATTGTTCGAACCATACTGTTTACGGCACACCAAACAGTAATGCTTTTCGGTGGCCTGTTTGGCCTCTTCGGTAGACTGGGCCTGCTGGTTCAACACACGCTGGGCAAAGTTCTCGGCATTTACGGGGGGTAACTCGGCTATTTTCCGCTTAAGATTGTACCGGTGCCAGTCGCTGCGGTAGTGATTGCGTTGGAGTTCGGCCGAGTGAAACGCTACTTGGCAAGCCAGACATGTGTATAGGTGTCCTGGGGCCGTTTGCGGTAGAGTATCCGTCATAGTAGTCTACTTGTTTAATAATAGCAATAATTGAAAAGCGTCGAGATGTGCAGGTCCTTGCGTTAACTCAAACTGCACAAATTAAGATGCAGTTGTCAAAAAGCTATTAATACTGTTAAAATTATAATGCAATGTACGAAATATGTTTAACGATAAGGAAAGAGTCAATCTCGACTAGAAGCAACAAGAATAAGGGATAGTTGATTAGCTAAGCAGCTTATAAAAATAATATGGGTGCTTTTTTTTTCTACTATATAGAAAAAAAATCCGCCGAAATTGAATGGGTCTCTCACAAAATCCTATTGGTTAAATTACAACTGGTACATCTTTGCTACGAATTGCTATATAGACGAAAAAAACACTACCCAAGTGACCTTTATTAGAAAAACGACATTTCCAGTACACGTGATGTCCACCACGGGAAGGATAATGAGCGAAAGCTCTCCGCACGAAAAACCTATGACAAGAGGGGAAGAAGAAGAATAAAATAAGTCTGTTTTTCGTAGGGAGAGCTTTCGCTCATTATCCTTCCCGTGGTGGACATCACGTGTACTGGAAATGTCATTTTTCTAATAAGGTCACTTGTTTTTGCTTATCTAATTAATACGAAATCAATAAATAAAAATTTAATATCACTAATTAAGTTAACTACACCACAACTTGATAAACTGTAACTAACTGTAACACAACACTTCGAAATACTAACTGAGATCACCTACTGCTACTCGTCATACTAAATACCTCAATTGTTCAACTAAAATCTGACATTTTATTAAGTATTAGGCTTTGTGCCTATTTATATGAAAATGGAACTTGTAAAAAAGTAAAGTATGAATAATTCTTGTCAATTACAGCTCAACAAGGCCAAGATACTAAACTTTTGAACTGAAATAAAACCAAATATAGAAATAATTGCCACCTTTGACAGAGCACTCAATATGATTAGAGCTATGATTTCAGCTCCACCAATTCAATGTCAAATCAACTTGTAACAACTAATTCTGAACCCAATAACTGATGGCCACATCATCTGAAAAGATCAGTGCACCAATAACATCTGAATATCAAAGTAAGAACTGAAAACCTGATGTTATCAATGCCTAGGCCTAAGTGAAGTAAGGGCCACATAGGGGAAACCAGAACAAAAGAAAATAAACAAGAGTTACAACTTTATTGTAATGAAACCAAGTCAAACAGAAACACAAGAAAGCCAAGGTACAATTCCAGAAAGATCAGAACAGGGTGTTGGGTAGTTCAGTGTAAAGCTACACCAAGGAACTAGGATACCTAGGAGTCAGGACCAACATGGGATTGTTGCATGCTGCAACAACTGATGTGGCCATCAGGTGTTTATATATCTGCAAATGCCCTGGCCATAGAATTGGAGGACCATTGGCAAGTAGACAAATGATGAATCAAGGTGAAGGATAAAAATAAAACAGAATAGATACCATTCACATGGATCCACTGATGATGGATCCATCATGTGAATTTCTTAGAGACAGCAGTGGGTGTAAAATGTGGTGGGGTGGGTGTTGCAAATGCACCATTTCTCTATGATTTTTTTTAGTTGATTTTACCTAGTTTAAGCCTACAATTTTTATGGCTATTTTCCTTATATTCTTACCCATATTTTATTATCCCGCACATGGATTATTTTGAGTTTTTTTGCCCCATGGTTTTTCTCAGACTAAGCATGTGATTT
>JAOPJG010000852.1:0-15827 GCA_027478255.1 Dispira simplex | reverse complement strand
CAATGAAAATGAACTACAAACCAACAATTACCAACATGAAATGGTAATTATGAACTACACTTTGACAATGAAAAATCGACTTATAAACATACTAAAAATAAAACAACCATAAAAAACAAATGTCATCAAAAAGTGGAAATGAATCCCTGACAATGGTACAAAAGAAATGCCTTTTGTGGGATTTGAACCCAGAACCTTCATCATTGAAGCATTCTTTGTTACCACCAAGCCTTCGCAGCCTCTCTTTGTTCCCATTGTTCCAACACAACTGTATGTGTACAGTTTGTGGAAGTCAGGCTACAGATGATGGTACAACTGGGTTAATCTCATTGCCATCCTTTGGCCAGCACTACATTTGCAACAGTATCCCAGTTTGCCATGGTTGCCAGATTCTGGTAGACTGGTTTTAGGTACACTCTGATTGCCAGGAAGACCAACTGAGCTGACTGTATTGTCCCAACTAATGAGGCTAGGGTCTGTGCCTTTATAAACCTTTCTGCTGGGCAATTTTTCTCAGGATCCCATGAACTTGGTGAGTCAGTTTTCATGAAATTCTTGAGATAGCTGAAATTCCAGTTTTGGTATGCCCAAGGACTAATCCCAAGTGACATATGACTGGCACTGGTTCCCATTGACACTTCTTGGGGTGGGGAACTAGCCCCAAAGACCAAATAAAATTGTGAACCTTCTGGGATGTGTGTTGCATCTTGGTTAACTAACCTGAGCAGAGCACCAAAAAGCCATCTAGATATGGCAGACAGGTTAATTTTCAGGTCCACAGGGTCTGGACAATGGTCCTCATTAATTTGTATAAATAAAATGGTAACAACTTCCACTCAATTGGTAGGGTGGAAAATTGGTAAATCCTCCCAAGCAACCTCATCTGGAAATACCTTTGGTCTTCCTGCTGAATCCCTAAGGCCATGTAGCCATCTTTCAAATTGAAGGAGATTGCTTGTTGGTCTGGATGAATGTGATTCCAAATTTTTTCCCAATTTTCGTACTGCATAACTCGTGACCGACAAAATGTGTTCAAATACCACAAATCTGTGATTAACGGGTACCCACCTCCCTTGCGAGGGATCAGGAAGGAAGGGGAGATATGAGTACCAGAGGGGACTTCCCGAATTGCTCCAGCTAAAACCATCTGCTGGATCTCGGCCTTTAGAAATTTCATTTCTTTGTTGGTTTTTAAGGGGCGTTCTGGGAAGTCGAAGGGAGCTGGGGGTCCCTCCTTCCAGGGTACAGCAACCCCATGCCTTATCCAATTTTGGACATGAGGTGAGGTTTTTTAGGCAGCCCAATATTCCAGTGCTGACCTCACATTTTCGTGTAGAGGTACCTCTCTGGAAGGACCAGGATTGCTAATCATGGCGAGCGCCAGACTTACCCATTGCTGGGCTAGTCTTGGCACCCTCTGCTGTAGCATTTTGGACCGAATTTACAGCCACTTTGGCAGCCACAATTGTTTCTTGTTCCCGTTTCTTAGCCATGAATTGGGCAATCAGGTTTTGGAGACGTAATGAACTGATGGTGGCTAAATCACTTTCATCCATCATGTGGATGGTATTTGCCACCTTCACACCTTCGGTCAATTTAATACGATTAAGAGTCATCCGTGAAAGTAAGGTTCCATCAATGGCACCAGCAAGCACCCGCACAAGATAGGCAACCCGGGGGTCTGTGGCAAAACCAGGGTCAATAGATTCTGCGTAACCCAATCCTACTTTGACCAAGGATAGTCATGTCTGTCCTGCCAAATATTCCTCTCGGGATTCCAGCGCCATACCTGTTGCGTAGGTATCCAGATGGGTTCGAACGATTCGGGACTCGGTGGGCAGATGAGAGAATGGTAAAACATAGTCTGACCATTGAACGATTGGAACTCGGTCTCGCGCATACACCGCAGGACGGAATGAGGAGGGAATATCTTCGTAGTGCATCGGTGAGCTGTTTATCTTGCAGGTTGTGACTTTGTTGGTCAACGGGTTGGGAGCCTTGGCGTTCGCGAATCAACTCTTGAGCAAGTTCTCCAAACGATCTTCCGTGGAAGAAGACATACTTTCTTTAACTTTTAGCCACGAGAGGTAGGGCAATAATACTAGTGTTTCATGAAGTGAAATAATAAACTTAAATACTAAACTAATGGTTATCCAGTATTGACTCTAATAGATATGAGTACAAAACAAATTAGAACTCAGAGTATTATGTAAACCTAATATAAAACGATACAACTACCTAACTTTTATTCAGGGAATAAAAGAAGGAGAAAAATAAAAAACAAATTTTCTCGCGGAAATTTTTTCTTTCTACTTCGGGGAAAGCAATATTTTTGCGAAAAAAATTTCCTTTCCCCTCTATTAACAAAATATGTTTTAACAAAACTAATATTATATGTTAGTATTTGGCTGTTGTCCGTCTTTAGATATAGCCTATGTCACGTGAGTGGCTATTACTTACGTCACCCGCTGGTATGTAGTTCGCACATTGAGTGCTCACTCTTGGATTCCTGCTCTTCCAAATTAGTTTATTCTATAGTACTTTCACAGTGTTTATATGTCTTATGTCATTAGTATTAGTTCAATCCAATGTTTATTAAAGGCTATTAGTTTACCCAATTCCCAACATTATATGTATTTTTTCCAGTGACACTGTTAATTTGATTTTCCGGTAGGTAGTGTTTCTTATCCTTCCTGCTCGTCGGTATCTCCTAAAAAAATGGTGATGAGTCGCAGTGAACCATGTTATACATGAATATACATTTAATTTTTATTACCTAGAGCAATACAGGAATAACGATGACGAAAAGTAATTATTGTGAACTTATAGAGAGTAGGACTGAAGGGACAGCGGAAATTCCCACTCTGTGCGACCTCCAAATGGCATCATTCCAGTTTATTTCATTTGGGCCGTACGAACACCTTCAACGCTGATCCTGGAGGCTGAGCTGATGCAACATGAAACGTTAGTAGGGTGGACGTTACATTAGGCCTTCGTTTTGCCATTAAAAATAGAAAATTATAGTTTTTCCAGCATAGACAGGAGGATTAACATCGCGGATTGCCCAGTCACGTTGATCTGATGGTGCCGTGAGCTGGGTTGGTAATCAGTGAACACCTGAAATGCTAAGCATCATAATGGTGTTCCATCGCAGGCAATATGGGTGATTTTTTTTGACTATATAGAGATTCAGAGCAAAATAATTTACCAACTACCACACAATTAATAGGATTTTGTGAGAGACCCATTCAACTCTGGCGGATTTTTCGTTATATAGTCGAAAAGAATGTACCCATATGGTGTTTTAATTAATTATACAACCAATGATTTGACATTCTGTTTATTTTTTTTCTTGGTATGGTGCACATTAATAAAAGGAAAGCGCTGTGTCTACTGTTAGAACCTCGATATGGGTGATTAGTTTTCTCGACTGTAGGGAGAATAATCCGCCGAAATTGAATGAGTCTCTCACAAAATTCCTATTGGTAAAATTATAACAGGTATATCTTTGCTCTAAATTGCTATATAGACGAAAAAAAAACTACTCATATGCTTGTTGAGTATTTTAAGCCAATAAACGCCATGGCCCTTTCTTAAAAAAAGCAGAACAGTTGGGAGGTCACTCAAAACGAAGTGACGGACCCTGCGTTTAAAGGTGGGTGATCATATGATGTTTAGGTTTGGTGAAGTGAATTAGGAAATATAGGATAGTAAACAAGCGGTATAATGTGATAGCCGAAACAAACAGAAATAAAATAGTAAAAGCCTTTAAAAAATACTGGAATGAATTAAAAGGATAAGACGGGAAAAGATCGAAAACCTGCAAGAATTGGCACTAGAAGAGCAGGGGTTATCCAAAATTTTCCCTGTGGATGTCAAGCAATTGAATAAGCCTTTTAAAGTGAGAAATGCTGATACTCGCTTAACACTATACGTGCTATTGGTATCGCGCTAAACAGGACAATGTTTGTGATGGAATTAAAAGTCTAACGTGCCAACAATAACAGTTTTTCGTTTATTTTCACGTTTCTTCTGCTTTGATATGATATCAGCAGCAACCCTTGTTCTGGCGTTGCTAGTACGACCTGATGGTCAGCCAGCAAACTTTGGCTAAATCGGCCGACGTCGTTCCCTTTTCTTATACGTTCAGCACTATACCTTTTCGTCATACGTATCCACTGGGCCGATCTTTGGGAGAATGAGACTGAAACACCATCGGTGATTCTAGAGCCACAGTGGAGTTGCTTGATAGTTTGCTGAAGGTAGTGCTGGGAACCTCACAGCAAAGGGCTTGTCGTCTGACATGGGGTTTGTTTCAGGGTGGTTTGTGGGATGTGTGTGCATTCCCTTGTCAAGGGTGGGGAGGGGAATCGGGTTATGGGTAAACCTGAACAAGGTAGGTAGGGTATATAAACAATATAACTTCCGTGGCATGCAGCAGTGAGGTAATTCGGGTTGGTCGGCCATTTGAGATTATTTTATTTCTACTGTTTGCTTTGTTCTGTAAATATCGAGTTTTGTCTACTTTTTTTTTAGTTCACTGGTCAAAAAGAACGTATTTGGGTTAAAAGGTACAAAATGTATAGAATTGGCACTGGTTTTTAACTGGTATGGTGTCGAGGTATATGTCTTTTGTTTTTTAATCCTATCTGTTACCGACCATCGCATCTAATATTTTGTACAATATCAATATTTCCGATGTAGCATAGAAATCTCTAGGCTTCCCGGTAATATTATTGTGTATACATTTCTTTTACTATATCATGGTGTAAACCGCTTCTCTTTTTCATAGGCGGTGCTATTTCTTTTTTTTCCTGGAGAGTGAAGGCCAAGTGTATCTGCAAACTTAATTCTTGATGGACAGGTGGCTGTTAATTTCTGATACTTTTTTTTCGTCTTCCAGAAATCAAACTGTAGGTGGTTCGAGATGGGATTTTTTATAGTCGGTTTTGGGACTTTTTTTTTGGTAAAAGTGTACCTCAAATTTTTTTTGGTTATGAACGGCTTACTTATTTTCGACGTGGGCTTATTCAATTGCGCAGTAGCACACTCTGCCACGCATTTCCCCCTTTATTTTGGGCTTGGTGATGATGATAATGTTTGGCGAGGTGATGCTGGCGTAATCAATTACTAGGCATCCACAAAAAGCCACTGATTATTCGGTGCATAAGTGTACCGATACTTTGGTTAATAATGTGGTGATATATTCTGTACAATCAATCCTTCCCCTGACCTGACGCACTTTACTCTTGTTGTCTTCACTTGTTCATTCGCTCTCCGCCATCCCCTGCCGTTGTGATTATTTCATTCTACTTTTTCTCTGATTAACTGCTTTTGGTGAACGTTTTAGTGCGTAGTTGTTTCCGGCTGGTCTGACCATTCCCTTCCCCCTGCGTACGGAGGTGAAGTCGTCGAACGTACCCCCTCCCCTCCTCTCCTCTCCCTCTAGCTCCTTTTTTTTCCATCACCATTCTTTCCACTTCCTTTTTGTTGCGTTTCTCTTGTTTTTCACTATAAGTCCGAGATAGTTTGCTGTGCATTAATAACCCCCTTCTTGTCCTTCTCCGTAACCCCTGGACCCGATTTCTTCTTTTACCCATTATACCTTTTTGATAGCGTTTGTTCAGTCAACAGTATCTTTTTATTCGCTACTACTATCGTTGCCTATATTATCTTATTATATCCATTAGATACCACACTCCCTTTCCCTTGTGTTTTCCACGCCAATACACGCCTTCAACAGCCCTGGATTTTTGTGGGCCCCCCCTTCGTCTACACTGCGAGACCCGTTACCCTTTTGCTGCAACTTACTCGTTCTATTGAACGATTATAGTTGACTTAGTGTAGCTGCTTGCGGGTGTACAGTCGTATTAGGGGACTCACTTCATTACGTTTGGCTTGGTGTGCGTCAGCCACTCCACCACCCTTTCTCTGACAGCCACCATTCACTACCGGAAGGCGGGCGTCGTTACCCAATTTTTCTAAATACTGTTACGTTTTTTATCGTTATTCCCTTACAAACGCCGTTGCGTTTTGTCGCAGGTACGCAGCTTACTCAGGTTCCTTATGAACTTGAACAACACACTCTCTGCCGGTGAAACCGTTTTTTTAACTACCTCGCTAGTATCAGAGCTCTCTATCCAACAAGCCGTTTATTCATCAAGAGAATCCGTTTTTGGAGAACGGTGTGATTTTCCAGGTGGTAGAAATTGGCCTTGATGGTCCGTAATTGGCAAACCAAAAAGTAGTAATACCACTAGCGATATACAGAAATTTATATCCAGGCATTAATTATCTTGAACAGCAAAAAAAGTGATGGTCGTTTTTTTGGGTATAATACTATGGTAAAGCCTTTTCGCTCTATAATGCTTGCAGACTTTAACCATAACAGATAATACACTGGCTGTATTCATTTCGGATAGTCACTAACACTGCTTTTTTATTTATTCTGCCACCATTTCTCTTTTTACCTCTGAGTTGTCCTCACACTGACATCTCCAGACGCTTATCCTTTGGCTATGCTATCACGAAGAACATTGCTCGATATTACTACTCGACATTTCCAATAGAACCCGGTGGTGTTGTGGTATATCGACGCCCTTTTACACCTCTTTGTATTTTTTCCGGGAAGCTGCTAAAGACGATATAATCAAGTAAGTCATTCACATCCGCCGCCATTATGGTCATCCTAAAGGTACTTGGTGCTCCTAATTTATCTCTATAAACTTGTAGGGATGTAAGCGAGTCGAGTGGACTATAGGTAAACAGAGTAATATTTTTGCTTGCTCAGATCCTAGGTGAGATGACCACAAGGAAGCGGATTGAGTAAAATATATAATCTAATGTGTTGCAATGGCGGAGTAGTATGGCCGGTGCCATGGTATCGGACTCTCTTGCTATTGGATAGAATCGAAGGTGTTCCAGATGGTGATGTTCATGGATATATCCATACATCATGCTTCATAAAGCAATGTCATTCTTATTTCAAGAAGTTGTAATGTTTTCGCATTGTGCTACTTTGGAAACTTGAATGTATTTTTGTGA
Source organism: Dispira simplex (assembly GCA_027478255.1). Classification (NCBI taxonomy): domain Eukaryota; kingdom Fungi; phylum Kickxellomycota; class Dimargaritomycetes; order Dimargaritales; family Dimargaritaceae; genus Dispira; species Dispira simplex. Next base: position 8,783 of record JAOPJG010000852.1, on the reverse strand, counting down.
ACGTGCTGGCCGTGATGTGTATAATGATCCACAATGGAACTGGAGATTGACCGTTTTTTAATTTGGGATTTATCGCACACCCTCACTACTTTAGACTTTGACTTTCTCAGCTAATATTAAGGTAGGCCACTTATATTCGTCCCTTCTCCATCCTTCCCTCTGCCTGTATTACTTACACTGTGCTTTGTCATCCGGCTTGTTTCATAATTTTTTATTTACATTCACACGTTAACGAGTTCCTATCCACTCATACTATCCTTATCCTTATTCGTATTATATTTTCATTTTACGTCATCAATTTGCTCAGTGGCAGAGATCCCAGCCCCTTTAGCTAACTTACCCAGCCACTGAAACTACGGCCATTGTTTGGTGTTAAGCCTCCCCTCTCACCCGCCTTTGCTTGGGCGGCAAAGTGTGTTCCCTTTCAGTACCTTGTGCTACACGTATGGTAGGTCCTGTGAACCATGACGGGTCACAGTAATGAATCCAGTGCAGCACATGCGGTCAGCTCCTCACTCAAGCCGGGGTGTGAGACCCCAACGGATACACATGATCTACCGCGTTTCCTTCGCCATGGACGAATGCTGCCCCCACTGAGACAATATCAGGAGCCATTGGGCCATCTCACCACCCGGGATACGATTTCTCCCGACATTTTTATCCAACCCCCGCCCCGGAATACCACTGTCGTTCCTGGCCAAGCCTTTGACTATTCAACAGTAAGTTTATAGCGTTTTATTATCCCCACCCTCTCATCATTGGGATGCTAGTTTATTATTTAGTCATTGCATAATTTTTTATGGCGTGTTCCTTGTGGGTGACTTGCTGTTGTGACATTTTTACTTGCACAAACGCTATCCATAGGTACTGCTTTCGATGTAACTTGCATGTCCACACAACCCCGTCTGGATGTTCTTATCATGAAATTTATCCATCAGCGGTGTTTTTAGACGTGCATGACATATGGGAGATTTTTTTCGACTATATAGAGATTCAGAGCAAAAAAATGTACCCACTAAAATATAACCAATAGGATTTTGTAAGAGACCCATTCAATTTCAGCGGATTTATCCCTATATAGTCAAAAAAATCTCCCATATCTTTTACTCTACTTTAGTTTTACGGTTATAATTATCTGCTTTCATGATATCACCTCTACTGGTATTTTGGTCTTTATATTTAATATTTCTACGTTATTTATCCAATTGCTTTGGTTTTTCCCTTTTTGACGTTTAAATTTCGGGATATTTTTTCCCGTCATTTATCGTACTTGTTAAACCTCTTAATACTCCGGGAACCTTTGAACCTCTCTAGAAACCTACTACCACACACTCTGTATCTTCGTATTCGCATCAGGTTAGTACTGGGTCTTTGATTAATGGCTGTAATTAGCTATTGTGTTATAGCAGCACTATGTGAGTACTCCTTGACGGTTGTCAGATAATTAGTGTACAGACAATTTTTTTCATGAAGTGAAAATGAGGGTGAGGTCTTTGTGATGGACGGGATTAAAATTACTCCCCCCTGGTATTATATCGTTTTCGCCTTACAAGGGTGGGATCCCTGTACTGATATTTTTGTGATGTATGATTGTTGATAATTGGGTATTGCCTTGGTGGATTAACCGCTGTTGAATGTACCATGATATAGCCCCGTGAAGTGCAATCATTGGCTTCGCCATCACTTGCATCTGTGGGACTTGGCTCCCACCATTCAAACTATCCACCTGTTGCTCCTTTGACACCCCATCCTAAGGGTACCGTTCCAAGTGTCAATTTAGCATTGCATAGGCCGGATGGCCCGGTCACCCATATTATTCCTTCTCCGTCACATCCTGCCTACCCAACCCAACCACTGCAAGCGCGTTCATCGGGCATTTCATCATACCCTGAACGTATCGGACCATCAACGAATCAAATCGTGCTTCCTGAGGCCGTTACAATTTTTGACCCTTCTGCTCCATTTTCTCCCACATCCAATCCTGTAGCAATCGCCGACGCTTCCAAATCTCTACCGAAAACTAGCGTCTCAACGGGTCCTCCCCCCGCTGCACGCGCCAAGTTAGCCCAAAAGCCCTTATCCCACGGATCGTTTCGTTATTACAGCGAAATGGACCCCATCCCACCCGACCCTGAAGAATTGCGACGCAAGGCTGAGCGCCGCCGGGAGCAGAATAAAAATGCCTCCAAGCAGTTCCGGGAACGTAAAAAGAACCAATTGCTACGTCAAAAACAGGAACTGGCGGAACTCCAAGCCAAAGTGCAGTTCTATAGCGAACTACTCGCCAAACCTTCGGGTTCGACCATGGGTGTGAAGCATCCGCAATCCCAACTTAACTGCCCTACGGCGACGGGACCGGGTGGAGGAACCACTGCTGAGGATGGACTGTCTGTTTCTCTCGCTTCTGGACCCGCAGCCATGGATACCGACGCTGGGGGTGAAAGTAGCGGCCTTGTGGGGGTTCTCAGTGGAAGAGGTGGTGAAGGAGTCACCGGACCAGGGGAAACATCACTTCAATCAGGACAGTTGTTGGTCATCTACCCCGATCCTCTAACCATGGCCCCCGAAGAAGTAAAAGGGGAGATTGAGATGCTCAGGAAAGTCAACCCTGAGCTGAGTGCCATGAAAACCGGGGTGGAACAGCAAGTGGAGCAGCTGCGTAAGAAACTCGAAGCCCTTCCAGCAGATCCGGTGTCACTGTCCCAACTTCCCACAGCTCCCCTCAGCAGTGGGTCCTCTTCCACCAATAATCACCCTGAGAGACGGTTACCTTCGAACAAAGGAAAACAACCGCAATTGTAGAAAAACACGACGAAACTATTTGTGACATATCACTCTGTTCTTCCTTCCCTTCATCCTCTGTCGAGCGATAGTTTCAGTGCAGCATCGAGTAGAGTGAGAACAAATTGTGTTTGGTGGTTGAGGAGGTGTACTGCGTTATTGACAAATAGTCCCTATACCTGTTATTTGCTAAGCCTAGTATGTATAATTGTGCCAGCTGCAGCATGTTGCAGCCATATTATAGGTTTGTTAACGAACCGATTATGATTCAAATTTCGGTGAAGTTGGCATTTTTTACACTCGAAATATGAAAAATAATAAAGAAAAATGCCAGTCAAATGAATGGGTTTTAATAAAGGATGTAGACCAAACAGTGGCTTGTGATGACACAACCGTTGTCGTTGGGAGATTGCACCAAGTGGTAACGTTAGCGATACATCAGTGCCCAGATATTACTTTTGGTGTTTTTTTTCCATCTGCTGACCAGTGTTTTGTTTGAAACATCAGGAACAATGAAGGTTTGCTGGTGGGTTTGGGAAAAAGGAAGGGTATCCAATCCCTATGCCTCAGCTTTACCTACCCTTGATGGTTAGTCAGGCTGTTCATTGGGAGTCAGCCAGGGTGCTATTATCGTATTGGTTGGTAAGCACCCCCCTACTGATTGCCCAGAAAGTGGCGGACATTATCAATTTTTCTATTTCGCTGGATACGGTTTCGCCAATTGATACACCCTGCACTCCTTCACTAGGCTACAGTGTGCGAGCTGCACGGCGGAATTAGCCCAGATCATTAACAAATCGAGCCAAGGGGATTGTCCATTCTCATTCCAGGGTTTGTACAATGAAGTGGTTTTCGACTGACCTCCTTTTCATCACCCACACTTAAAACACGGTGTTTAAAATGATAGCTTGACCGAGGTTGATTTTTCTTTTTACTTTTTTTTTACTTGGAATATGGTTTTATTTGTACGTGATTGTGTCCAGTCGTACATTGTGTGTCTATTATCTCTCTTTCTCTTTTTGGGTCAGTAACCCTCCCCCGTGTAAACGGCTTGGTTTTTCTTTTACTTCTTAACGCCGATTGGGTTGATATACTAGTTTATTTTGGATTTGAAACTTTGGCTAGTCATCCAAAGCATTACCCGGAATCACTTTACTACTGATCGTCTCTACTCTACTTTTACAACGCGTTCCCAGCTCTCTTTCATTCTTTACGTGTTGCTTAGCTTTGTGGTATCCCCGGGCCTATTTGTCCGTGTTACCACGTGCTTCACTTGGTACCATGTCTACGCTAGCATTTTCAGGGGCTGCTCCCAAAGGGCTACGTGCTACGCCCATATCGGCACGCACCAAGGCGTTTATCGATAAACCCGGAGCACTGAATTCCCAGGTAGCAGATATTTATGCACATTTGCACCGTCTCACAGAAATCGTGGCTGAAAAGTGTCTTCTACCACCGTTACCGGCGACAAACAAAACTTTTACTGCTGCTTCCAGTGAGCCTTCCTCCACCTCACCTACGTCTTCTATCTCGGAGGACACTCCCAACGTGGTGGTGGTACATGCTCATACGGCGGAGAATCGTTCAGTGGAAGGTCAGACACTGTGCCATTGTCAGCAGGTAATTTCAGTGGCCACTCCGGGCCATTGTGGTCAGTGTGGTGAACCTCTCCAGGCGATGCTGGCCTTGCGGGCTGAACTGGTGACGTTGCAAGACGAAGTGGAAACTAGGGAGCATATGGTGTTGGATTTGACACGTCAAAATCGTATTCAAAAGGACGATTTGGACCAGTTGGCGCAGCGGGTGCACCAGTTGGAAAATGAACTCGACCAAAGTCGACAGGAAGTGGCATCATTACGGTTGGATGTGCGCATGTTAAATGACAAGTATGTGGACGAAATTGAAAAGGTGGCCGAGATCCAGCATTCTAAACAGTTGGTGGAGGACGAGTTGGAAGACTTGAGCCGGCAACTGTTTGAAAAGGCTAATGGGATGGTCGAATCTGAGGCCCGACAACGCTACGAAATGGAGCAGCAGTTGGAAAGTACTCGAGTGGAACTGGCCAAAGTACAACAAAGGTTGGCAGATGAACGTAAACGTAACCAAATCATCCATACCGAGAACCAGCGTCTCTTGGCTTTAGTTCCCCGTGCCACAATCTCTGTTAATGATACTTCCGAATCAATATCCTCTGACGTGACCAACGAAGACGTAACTAAAGGGATGTCTGAATCGGACCACAATGCTAATACACCACCACTGGCCCATCGACGAGAGAATACCTCCTCCGATTCCACATTGCCGTCCCTTGACTCGAACTCAGCAGGCAACAGTCCACGTTATTCCGCTTCGTCAGAACGACCCCCGTCTCCCAAGTTGGACCTAATGACGGACGAACAGCAATTTTTGGAATTCCAAGATTTCGTATTCCACTGCCCTTCCGTTAAACTATTCAAGATTCACTCATACAGCTTTTTGCGTAACTGTGTGACGGAGGATGTGGAACCTTGTCTCCGTTTTGGACCGACACCCCGTATGTCATCCAAGAATTTATTGGACGCGGTTTTATTCGACACCATTATAGTGGAACCCATCGCGTCGGACGACCGACCCACCGCTGCAGTAGTGGCTCCCCCCGAATCCACCATGGCGGCCGCTACCCGTTTTCTGACTTCGAAACAGGCCCTGCTGTGGGAACGTTTCAGCGGGTCAGTCACTGCTAACCCCTACGGATGCCAGACCTGTGGTCGTCAGGGTGAATGTTCGTATCGGTTCAAAATGGGATACTACGAGGAAGACGAGGAGTGGTGCTACATTGACCAGTTTTGTCGGGATCGGTTGACGGCCGTGGGGGAATTCTACCAGTTCATCCGTAATATTTACCACGGGTTCTACAGCAGTCGTACCATGCAGGATTTGTACATGGAGTCGCAGCGATTAAGGCTACGGATGCTCTACGCCCGGATGGGCACGTTTTCCTTGTTCCAGGCCCATCCTAAATTCCTGGTGGAAAAACTTAATGCACCCTCCATGTCACCCCGTCGACAAGATTCCAACCCTGCGTCCACTTCACCACTAACGGTGGCTTTGCCTACACCTCCGGTTAGTACCACTCATATATCCGGATCGACCCGCTCGACTTCCCCAACCCCAAGTACCGCTTCATCCCTGATGGTAACCACTACCTCAGCTGCTGCCTCTCTGAACCATTCTGAAACGACGAGGATTTTATCGGCGGTGAGTTCTACAATGGGTCAGTTGTCACCCTCGCCGGAACGACTACGTACGTTATCTTCCAACGCCGCTGTGACCCAGACCAAAAGTGGGCTGTGGGCTGAGGCTGAAAAACTCCGGGCTCGTAGTCTTTCCTTGCCGAAGTTGGGGTCTTTTCTCAAAGGTACGCTATTGACTGAAGAATCAGACAAAGGAACCGAGAATTCCCCTCCGTTGCCCTGCACCACCACCGTGTCTTCTCCCCAGACTATTACTGCACCTATTTCATCGGGTACCACTTAACTTGCTATTTGTGGGTGGTATGAAATAATTTAGTGAATTCTTTAGGTAGTACTATTGTTACAGATGTTGCTTTACAGGATGGTATATTTGTATTTTTAATAATTATCCCCCCATACCCGATTTAACGTATTGTTTGAATACAACGAGGTTCAGCTTATGTAATTTGGATTGTACTTGAGTTTTTCCACTGAAGTATTGTACGAGGTAAGGGTTGGTTAGCGTGTGTATTTGATGGTCATGTTTTTCATATAGTTAGTGACCAGTATAACAGCCGGACTTTATTTTCGTCAATTGAATTCCAGAGTAAACGTATGTGAGGATTTATGTTATAATATATTTCTTTTAATGTTCATTCTGCATTGTCAGAGCAGTCCGGTGTGCAATGTTACAGTATTACTTTACCTTATCCATTGGCGAGATTCGTTTGCCACTTCCACTGCACCATGACGTAAGCAAGTCCTGTGTCACTACATCTGGTTCAACAGCACGCCCTGTGTTTCACCGCCTATACTGCGCCCACCAACTCACTACAGGTTTAACCCTCCATATTGTATAAACTGACGAGTCTTCCTTCCCCAGTCGCGCTATTCCCTTTACGTTGATAACCAGCGACGTCACCATGGTGTCATTTTGGGATGGAATCTCCAAGGACCACCCCGAACTGATTCCCTATAGCGAATGCCAAAATGAAGCCCGCCGTGCAGGGCTAATTGCTGGGCCAACGTCGGGGTTTCTAGGTTACTATTTGAGTAGCAAAGTACTCAAGCTCACTCCCAAACAGTTCGTACTAGCAGGTGTGCTCACGGGCGCGGTGACCGGGTTCATGTTTGCGCGGAATACGATGATTAGCTGTGCCCAACGTAAAAATCTCAAGTTTCCGCTACCCTGCCCGGTTACTTCTAAGCAACATCCTTCCGAAACTGGTGTTCCTTCTGACTCCGTTGGTCCAGGTGGAACTCTTGCCGGGAACAATTTCACACCTGGCCCGTCATCGCCTTCTAATATCAAAGGGTCAAAATAATCATAGTGTGTAGCCCTCTATTCGTAGGGGAACATTCGGTTATTGATTTTCTGTAAGTGTAGAATGTCGAGCACATATGCACTGTACAGGTATTGAAGGGGATGTTATTTATGCCGATGTTATTGGTGTGGTTTGTGTGCTCACCTAGCACCAAATGTCTTTCAGATATAGCCCTGTGAGGTGTCAATATTATTAAAGTCCGATAAGAGTTTTAGCAACAGAGTTTTGGGAAGTAAACTAGTGTATCTACGTCTGAGATGGAGTCGGAAATATTGTTTATTTTACTTTCAAAATCATTGATTCGGTGTCGTCAGTCCCCCCCCTTGGCAGCACCAATGAATAACGCAAACTTCAAGGTAACAGTAGAAGAATGTGCCATCATAAGTTGTTCACGCCCGCAATAGTCCATTGGGGAGGAATCGTCAGGGTCGACCCACCGGACCGAAGAAAGAAGAAGCAACACGTAAAATTACACCATTTTAAAGGTAACCGGTATTATAAGTACTGTAAGACTGAGAGCCATGGCAATGATGTACAATCTTTTTTTTATCTCAGTCGGAACCAACGTTGGAAGAAATTGGGAGGTTTTGGGGACTCCACCGCCACTCGGTCAAGTTCGCGAATCAAGTTCTGGTAATAATTGGGTTGCATCCGAGGTTTAAGCATAGTGTCGGACAGTGGGTATTGGTGTTTGGCACAATTATCCAGGATATGTTGAAAGGCCTTGAGATCTTCCTCTGCCTGACCCAGGGTTAATTGGTCCAAGGTGCATACCGAGGTAGACGTTGGGGTAGCCGAAGCGTTGGGGTTTGGGCTGGTGGAAGGTGCCTTTGTGGTGGTACGATCGTCTTTTAACAATGGGCCCAGTTCTTGATTTAGGCGGTGTTCCATGGCGGTTCGAAAATCCTGGTCTGGACGAAGCGGATCTCTAGGCCATTTTGCCAAACTAGTTTGGAAGGCTTGAAACAGTCGGCGGATTTCACCGATTGGTAACTGCGAAACGAGTACTTTACTGGCCATGCTGACTTGGATTAAAAAAAGAAAAGTCTACAACATCAAGATTCAAATAAAGCCCAATGTTGGGCTGGAAAAACAAGCACATAATACAACTCTTTTTTTAATTTATCCTAGCGATAATCAGGTCCGCTGAATATTTATTCACCACGACAAACGTAGCCACCCAAAAAACAAAATAAAATGGGCATGGGCCAATCTGAAGCGGTAAACCAAAGGTTAGGATGGGACATTATTAGGCGAGGAAAGGTTATGTTTATCCCATTTTGGTAAATGGCCTGTTAATAATTGTCGGATGGTATATTCTTCTGCCAAAATAAAACAAAAACAATGAACAAAAAGACTATTCATAACTACATGGGTGATTTTTTTTCGACTCTATAGCGTTTTGGATGAAAGAAAATTACAGGAATAATCACGTGATTTAGACCGAAGAAAAAATGCCGACCAC
>JAOPJG010000851.1:0-15838 GCA_027478255.1 Dispira simplex | reverse complement strand
GAATATACCCAACTAGAGGAGCAATTACGGGAATACTCAGCCCTGGGTAACGCCCGGGCCGTTCGACTGCTGTTGAACGCAGGCGTGGATGTAAATTCGACCAATGTGGTAAACGGCTGGACGGCTTTGCATTGGGCTTGTCGACGTAACCAACTCATTATTGTGGATATTTTATTGAACGTGGGGGAGGCGGATCCGACAGTGCGTAACCGAAATGGACAAGTGGCGCGGGATTTGACAAGTGATGGGGTTATTGGGCAAATGTTAGACGGTAAGCTGGCGCGATGGATAAGGATTGAAGTGAGGGTGGGGGTGGAGGAAGTATATTGACGGCTTCCATGTCCTTTATATATGTTTTCGTTCTACTAGCTTGCGGTGGGGGTGAAGGAAGATGTTGACTTACCTGGAAATAGATGGTATGAGCAGTTGAAGTGCAGATTATACCATGTTGATATCATTCGTAGGATTTAGCAGGCTAATATTCTATGTCAAGCGTTTCCTAATGTGTGGTTTGATTCAACCTATGATGCGTATATGTGTAGATCGAAATGATGACAAACTAGACTATGCAGAAAAGCATCCAACCTCGAATTCGGCAACGATACAAGCGGTAAACCCCAACGCCGCCCAATCAACCGATTCAAAACTTACACATGTCGCTCAAAATGGTCCAGAATCTTCATCAGCAACTTTTATCCCATCGTATTTACGCTACCCCGAAGCCGACAAACTTTGGGAATTGCCTGCGGATATCAAACCAACAACACAATCCTCGACTTACCAAGACGTTCAACCGGTGCGTCCTAATTTGGATGTGGGGGTGACTACTTCACGAAATGTTGCAGCAGGTAAGTGAGAGTCGGTAAAGAGGTTAAGTTTTGGCCAACGATCGGTGCAAATTGAACCTAGCATAGAATGGTTGCTAGTGATAACAGCTGAAAGGGGAAAGTGGGCTGGTCTATTTTTTCATGACTGTGGGCGGTAATTCTGATCTAGCCCCCCTCCTTTCTCAATCATTTTTCCTAGAAACGGTGTGTTTTTTAGCGGAAAATAGCTTTGCCTACCCTTGTCACACACAGCAATACACATCTAGACCCAGAAACTACACCGATATTCAACGACATGTTACGACGAGGGGTATCCATTGTTTATTAGAAGAAGAGTGGGGTAAAAGTACCAGCAGCAACTGTAATGGTTGCGGATCTCATTACGAGTTCCAAATGCAGCGTCTTCAATTGATAAGTCATTTGGGTCGATCTGTTTAGTAATGATGCTACTCTTACAGGTGGTGTGCTTATTGTACCCCATTCGGGACCAAAAATTGCAGTGTGATGACTGACGGCATCATTCTTTCTGTCGACTTTTGAACATTTGTTGACGTATACATTTACCCTTGTTTGTCGAAAAAAATATTATTGCATCTCAATGGTCTTGTCGATAATCGATTTTATTCTATCGATATAGCAATGGCAAAGTTTCCGATGCCCCAAAGTGACATTTACACTGAGCGTGCAGGTAAGTTTTTTTTGTTAATACGTTGCCCAGATTTTTTGTTCACAGGAGTGGTAAACCTCCTTATCCTTACTATTATGCTTGGCATGGGAAGGCATACATGTCTTGGCTAGGCATATCATGGGTTTTTTCCCAAAATGCCCTTTCAGAAGCAATGGCGGCTCCGGTTAAAGGTCTATTGCATTTCACCCATATGGGTACTTTTTTTCGTCTATATAGAGATAAATCCGCCAAAATTGAATGGGTCTCTCACAAAATCCTATTGGTTATGTTTGAATTGGTACAATTTTTGCACCAAAGCTCTATATAGTTGGAAAAAAATCACCCATATCTATACACCTGGAATATATTTCTTCCGCTCGAATTTTTCGCCAACGCCTCTCCCTCTCTCTTGTTGATGCTGCAGTTTAACCAAAATGCGGCCCTATTTTTTGCAACCCTAGTACCGGTGGTATTCCACTTTATCCGATTGCTTAGTTATTTAGAAGGGGGAAACGAAGCCACCTTTCACTACATTGGTTTTTAGCCAATACATCCCAATATACCGACCTTATTTACAAGGTGTTCTAGCCTTCAAGCTATTCATCACGACCTATTTTTTTTCACTCTAAGGGCTTTGTTCCTTTTTCTTTTTGAAAGAAAAAAGAGAAAGGGACAAGGTACACGTGTTATTCGGGCTTGTGTAACTATTGTCCTGAACGGATGCGTGGCCCGCATGACATGGTTTGGTGAACAAGATGGGTGGGTAAAAAAATTAAGCAAGGGAACAATAGGAGGAAAGGGAGAGGGGGAGTGCTGATTTCCCTGGTTGCACCTATCCGGCCAGATGTGTGTGTGTGTGAAGTATGTCGAAAGGAGATAGTGGCAACAGGTTTTACTCACCCATTGTTATTCTCGAGTGTTGTTGGGGACTATCCCGCTGTTATTTTTATCACTTTTACTGTTTGGACTTGTCAAGTGGTTAATAGTTTTTGGTTACTTAATTCCCTATCCCCCCTCATCCATTCTCCTCTTTTGGGTTATCATTGTGGTTGTGGTATCGCAAGGGTGGACGTGACTGAGGTTTTCCCGCCTTTTCACTGCATGTTGGTTCTCACAACCGGTGTTTTATTTATTATATCGACATTTACGGTATTTTTTCAGTTTATGACAACCGCAGTTTCTGTGTTGATTTTTGTGTGGAATTGCGATAGGTATGGGAATTTGTTCAAGGTTCCGAAGCTTGAGCGAGGGTACTAGTAAACCCAGCCTAAAAGTGAAGGTGCAGGCTGAATGTTTTGAAAAATTGCTGCGTGTGTGTTCATGATGAGAATAAGGAAGGTGGGATGGGAGGGAAATTATCGAAACGAAGGGGGAGGGCATTGATTAGGTATATTCCTAAACATAGACGTGGATAGATGGGGTTTGGGCAAACTCATAGTCCTTATTGCGATACATTACCGATGAGCTTCAACTTTAACAAGCGCACTTCTGATAATTCCCTAGTTTATCTAACAGCCGACTACTCTTTATATTTTTAACATCCTACGCTTTTATGACTTATTTCCACTTTCGGGGTTTGGTACTCCTCCTTGAACCTTATACCCACCCTGACTATTGTGATGAATACACCTCAACTTACATTGGACTTGTCAGAATCGATAGAGATCTTGGTCTACCAAGACCAGCGTGATGAAGACCACTTGTTAGGGGCAGTTTTTCCGTCGTCATCCATCCCAATACACGATTTAACCCAATTGATTCGAGAGGTAAGTGAGCTCGGAATATTGACTATGCACAAATCATATGCAGAAGATGACATAGAGAGGCTTTACTACGATTATTTTGGTAGCCTCTATAGTAATTGTGATGACTAGGACTGTGTTGTTGGACAAATCCCTCTGGTTTATTCACCCAGGTTCAGGACTGTCACACATCAAAGCCCTTGCCACCTCGATCATTCGAACTACCGTGGTTGGTACCCTTAAAAATATCTAAGGGAGGCGTGTGTAAAAATGATTTTAGGAAAAAAATCATATTTCGTGGTGTTGTTTTGGGTGATCTATTTTGGTTTATGTTGGTAAAAAGGAAGGTTGGCCTTTACTTAAAAACAAAAATCATCATCATTGACGTAAATATTTTACTCATGTGTAGGCGTGAGTAAGTTGTCTAAATTTCTGGGCTCGTTTTTTGGCAGGGTGCATGGATAGGTATTCAGACTGGTGAGGTGGCCACCTGGTCCTTTGTATATATTATTTTGGACTGTAGTGCTGTTGCCATGGCTTCTTTGTTATGGAGTATGTATTTTGGGTCATGTTTCACTTGGCAATTGTCATTCCGTTGGGTTGAGAAATGCATTAGATATTTAGAATGATCCATTTAGGAAATGGTGTTATCCTTAAATAACTGTATTGGAAGTCAGTCTTGTTTCTGACTCATCTCGTAGACTCATTGTCATTTCTGATGAAATACCACTTGTCATCTCGAAAAAAAAATTAATATCCACCTTGTTAGAAAATCCCATAACAGGCACATACAAACCCAAATTGGGGGAGAGTACCTGGCCATGGACCAAGAAGCTTACCCTAAGATTAAACCATCCCGACAGATTGGAATGCACATCGGCATATCCCATCGTAAGCTTGTTGGCCGATATACCATACTACACCGAATAATTACGCCGATATATTCACAAGCTAACCATGGATGAGTATTGGTGATTGTCGTGCATACATTTTTTTGTCATCCGGATGTGGTACAAAATGGTGGCTCTGTTTATTTCGCCGGCTTGCAGGATTTGGATGATATTCCCGCTGACTTTAAACTGTTCCGCCACAATGGCCAACAAGCGGTCCCGATAAACAAACGGCAAATTGGTGCTGCTATCACCCAGCATTTTCGATCCGCCACCGATGCCGTCGTGATTAAACCAGTCGCGAAATAATCACCGCTGTATAACCGGGCCATCCGCCCTCTCCTCTATCTTTCCCTTGTGTCTATTTCGGATTTATCTTCATTTTATTCTTTCCTTTTGATTTGGAATACAATTATGACGTCGATGGTGTGCATCTGTTGCAGTTTATAGGGGAAGAGAGGGAAAAAAGTGAGAGAGAGAGAGAGAAGTGCATTCCCCGTTGATCAGCATTGTCTAGTAGGTATAATAATATGAGCTACAGCAATATGCCACCTGGCTTACGAAAAGACAAGAAGCTCCAACGACATATCATTATCAAATATATAGTATGTATAATATTGACCTACTTTTGATTTCTTTTTTATTAAAATTCTAAAGTCACACACACCTTTACCTTCCCACCTGGTATTTTTTACGCAAAGTGTGCACATTTCACCTCGCTTGGCTTGCTTTTCCCCCGTGGGAATGTCTCGATGAAACCCTTGCTTTCACCATCTACTACGATCCCCAGCGTGATATACCACATCCCTGTGCCTTGGATAGCATGATTGAGTCTGCTGTAAAGATATTCATGTCGACACGTACCTTTTTGTTTTCCCACACTTACACTTTCTGGCCTACTTTCTTATCAACAAAGGAAGGTGATAAAGCTCGGTACGGAATGGGTAAACAAAACGAAATACCGTATTATTCGCTGATGCAATAGTAGCTTAAATATAGCACAATATGCGCATTCAAGGTCAGGGCAAAATATTCTGACCAGGGGGGATAGCAAAAGGTAGGGGAGGGTGTGAAACAAGGGTTACAACGGAAAAGGTAAATAACAATACAAATAATTTTGGTGAAATAAAAACCATACAATAAAAGAGGGAGGACGTATGCTCATGAGTTGACAGCTTGTGTCTAACGTACATGTAATTATAATATTCGTATTTAAAGAGTATCCTCTATGGAATACAATGGCTACTTTAAAGGGTGCGATGTCTTAATCATCATTTTGACCATTCGACCGAATGGTATATCTGCGAAGCCCGGCATTTATCAAGGTCAGGAAATAATATTTGCCTGTTTGTTTGTTTTTTCTAATACTACCCACCGCTTGTTTCACCTCTAATACACACATTGAATTAGGGGGGCGGTATCATATTTACAACATACGACATTACATTGGACACAGTGAGGAACATGACAAATGGCAACACGGTTCTCTTTCATTACAAGCACGGGGATGGCATAGTAATAAACGGGGAGTTTGATCGAAATACATTGATGGGTGTTAAACATATGGGTGATATTTTTTCGACTATATAGAGATTCGGAGCAAAAAATGTACCAACCACAACATGACCAATAGCATTTCGTGAGAGGTCCCTTCAACTTTGGCGGATTTATCCCTATATAGTTGAAAAAAATATCACCCATATGGGTGATATTTTTCCGTCTATATAGCGATTTAGAGGAAAAAAGGGACTAGTTATCTTTTAACCAATAGGATTTGATGAGAGACCCATTCAACGTTAGTGGATTTATCCCTATATAGTTGAAAAAAAATCACCCATATGTTGTTTTTCATCCTGGAAGAGAGGGGGGGATAATCATTTTCTCAGATACAGCGCATCTTCTAGAAACGGGGGGTGCGAAAAAAAAGACCGGCCTTGGCAAATTTTCACCACATTCAACCGAATATTCGACGGGATTCGATACTCCAACCCCAAGGAACCCAAATGGGTGATTTTTTTTCAACTATATTGAGATTTGGAGGAAAAATGTACCAGTTACAAAATTTAACCAATAGGGTTTAGTGAGAGACACTCAATGCTGGCGGATTTTTCTCTATATAGTCGAAATAAAATTACCCAAATAGAAAAATAGTGGAGAGAGAGAGTGTAAACCAAGGTTCAAAAATCCATCGAATTCGAAATAATTTTTACTCTGGAATTGAAGGGAAGCCCTACTTACTTAATCCTCTACATTTTGTGAAGGGGTTATGTAAAGCCCTTGCTTGCAATCTTGGCATGAGCTACGGTATTTAGCCTAACCATTGTTCACTCTCTTGTGCATGGTTGGGGAACAACAGCACACCCCTTCCGACCACTGCTGAATCTGAATAGAAACGTCTATTACACAAACAGGCCTACGTGTTACCCAACATAGCACTAGTATGATTCAGTGGGCTCGTCCTTGATAAAAGAACCATCTATTTTATTGGTCAATTATCTCATTAAAAAGGGTGAATCTCGCTTTACTACCGATGGATATTGGTGACTTTGACTCGGTAGCAAGGGGTGGTCCCCCCAACGATAAATCCAGGGGAAGGTGGCGTTCCACTTTGTTGGTTAAGCCCCTACTGACTAAATTCGGCTATACACCACTTTGGAAGGGGGGGAAGGGGCAGCCACATTTCGTATTTTTTAAACCTACTAGTGCACAAGAGATTTCACTTTATTATCGACACTTATTTGCTTCACAGGGGATCATAGGTTCCTTACATTTTACATTAACGATTGAATTTCGATTTACTTGTTACTATCACTGCTCAAATGTAAAATTACTACTATTCCGTGTATTTAGTGGGGTTCAGTACGCCAATCCCTTTACCCATAGCGTAAATTTGGTGGTGGAATTTTATTCACGCTGTAGCCGTAAAGTATACGCGTAAGCGGTAGTATCGGTGTGATCTAACGAAACGAAAATGATGGTTGTGTGGTACCTGATGGCTACATGGCAAAATTCTTGGAGCGTTGGAAGGAGAAGGGGGGGTCCAAGGTGCGAAAACAAATACACAGCTATGATCCCCCTCTCTCCCCCATCCCTCATCTTGCAAATGAACGCGAAAACAGACCACATTCCGGTGGAATATTACCGCCCTGAAAGCGATATCATGATAACATGCGATGAGCGCATTTTGCTACCCTGTTTCGTACAATGGTGTGCCGGTTGATTCCTAGGTTTAGATATTCTTTTGCGGGGTTCGATTGAGGGGCGAGGGAAGCATTTGTCTCTGATCATGACGAAACCAGAGAATAATGATGTAATACGATTGCTCTATACACCAAATTCAGTGCTTTGCTTTTGTCGTTTTTGTTGTACCAGATCATCTTTGATTTCTAACGGCTTAACATATAGTAGCTGGCTAGAAGCTGACGTCATCCTTGCTGTTTTCAGTTTTTTTTGTTACCCAATAAATAACAGCCGAGGAATACAATGTGATAATCCGGCAAACAAAGTTCTCAATGTTGAAAGAAATCTAAACCACACCTCGGCAATAAAATTTTTTTTCTTTTTTTTTCCTAAAAAGTACGTTTATTCCGATGATTAGGCGATGATAACCGTAAAGGAATATTTACGTCATAGTGGAATACCAAGCTTACCGTGGGAGATCGACTCTTTGGTTATATGAGTATACTCGAACAGTTTTTGGGCGAATCAGTGAGTGAATCAGGGGAAAAGATGGATAGTATACCAAATAGTGATGTACCACTTGTTGGGGACTAGAGTGGCGAGTGGTTTGGTAGGCTGGTCGAAAGGTACGAGCATGTACCGAATCAGATTCACCGTGTTTTTCTAGCCACTCGGCTTAGCCAAAACCTGGAGAGTTTCAGAGTATAGGGTAGCACTGGTTTATACCCTGCATAATCTAGGTGTACTGCAAGGTCATTGCTTGCAGTAATAATGATGGGACCTTGATAAAAAAAATAATGCTCTATGAGATGACCGAACAATATGGGAAACTTTCATACCACCAAATCCCTCAATGCTTTTCAGTTGTTTAGTAGTGAGCTGCTGTATTATTACCGTTGGTTTTAAGGCAGTGTTGTCATTACTTTTCGGACTTTCCGAAATTGATAACCTTGGTAAATAGTGTAAAAAGGATATATTCGCTGCCCCATTAAGTATACAAGATGATATCCCTTGAAGCTCAATATGAAAATGGTAAAATTAGGAAACAGAACCCCGTATAACCCACGCTCATAAAGAAGTATTACTACAAGAACCCTTGTTAAGTTGTGGGGATTGGTCGTGGGACATGGATAAAATATATTGAAGAAAGTCGACTGTATTGATGGGGGGAAATTCAACCTCGGAAGCAGAGCACCACCACGACCAGTTAAACTGGCAACTACTGGGTGGATTACCGTCCTTACAAGTGCATACTCGCCCGATTACGCCCTACAAAGGTTCATCTGAGGGCCGTTTATGCTTAGCTATTACGATATGACGTTAGTTAGTACGGCAATCCTGTGAGAAAGTTTGTAAAGATGAAAAAAAGTCGTCATGATCCGTTTTGGATAAACCGTCCCAATGGTTTTTATTTTAGGAAAAGACACCAGGGTTTCAGCAAGAACCGTTACCCAAACATCGATTGGCGTCGGCCTGAAACCCATACAACCCGCCAGTGGGGAACCCGAATATTTCCACACACGGTTTAGGTTTAATTTTTGGGTCCTGGAAAGGGGGAAGAGATAGCAGTGGCAGTGGGTTACTGGGATTGGTGGGACAAGTTTCAGATACCCAGTGGGAAAAAAGACCCTTTTTCCCCTGTCTGGGAGGTTTCAGCATCGAATAGCCGTTGGCGGCGTCATGGCAATGGTTTGCTCGGTTCCTGTGAAGGTGTTGGTGGAAAGGTATGACAACATCAGCTGGTGAGCCCCCGTACGACCAGACTGTCAAATTTCATTATATATATACCCCTTCTCTTCATCGCTCACTCTAAATCTCCCAATTCCTTTGACTTGGCTGTATTTTTTATCGTAGTGACTGCTCAAACGCCACCTTGTTTTGGGCCTGAGACTAGATTTGGCACTTCCAATTCAGTGGACATCAATTTTCACTCTTGCTCGCTTTTTCCCCCCTGCCACCTTGCATGGTCGATAGTTTCACTCTTTTTCTTTCTCACCTGGAACCTGTTTCCCGACCGCCTGGTTCGGTTCCTTTTTAGTATAAAGCCCCGATGAGAGTCTCCTTTTCTCTACTCCTTCTTACTGTGTCTCTAAGTCCTATATACACCTATTCTCCACACCTGTTTCCATTTCTTTGACTCTTTTTTTTATTTCTGTGCAGCTGATCTTGACCCTATTATCACTGTCAAATATCCAACATCTGCAGACGAGCTGCATCTGCTTCTCACACCGTCTTTCCGTCAGCTCTCCTTTCACCACTGATTGACCCATCCACATGTGTCATTCAGGGCCGATATTAACAGTAGGTAAGTATATACGTAGAGATGTCGCTGGGCTCTTTTTTAAAAAAATGTAGTGAAAGCCATCGGAATAGCCTTCCTTTTGGGGACTCGGTTACTCCACCATAGGAAACCAATATCACCGCAGCCACTGCCGAATTGTGGGAGCTCTCTCCGACCAACACCAAGGGGGGTTTCGGAAAGTAACCATGCGTAAAAACTTGTTATTGGGCCGGGCCCAGGGTTATCGGGCGTTTTCCACTGGGTTGGTCAGGCTGCAGTAACGGCCGATGACGCATGGGTCGTGCAGCTAGATAAGGGGCGTAATTGGTTTGGGACCCTCTTTTTATACTACCAACAACGATACTAGTACCAACCTTTTTTATTTCGTAATAATATAAACGATGGTACCAAAGGCCCTGGATGCATATACCGCATGAGAGGCGACTGTGCATATAGTCAACATATGGGTGATTTTTTTCCACTATATAGCGAAAAATCCGCCAGCATTGAGTGGGTCTCTTACACAATCCTATTGGTTAAATTCGTAGCTGGTACATTTTTCGCACCAAATCTCTATATAGTCAAAAAAAACTACCCATATGTCTTCTTGACTGGCGACCTTTCTATTTTTTGATCTATAAATAATGTAAAAGTCCCAAGGCTCCGTTTGATTTAGTTGCTCTTTTGCAATATTAGCCATTATTTATGGTCAAGTTTGAGATGAGAGATATAATTTTTCCCTTTATGCCTGGCTGCCTAACCCTTACTCTTCTTTGTACTGACCTGTACTCTGCACCCTTATTGTTTACTGTTCTACCAGTCAGCTGAGTCTGGGTATTATTTCAGTACCTGACCTTCCCATTCCCCCGTGCCTTTTTCTCTCCTGTGACACACCCTTCTTTGTGGGGGACTGTCCCAATATCGCTAGTAGATTAATTAACCTCACTCAAACTTCCCCCTCCCTCCCCGGTTGATTCGAGAACCACCCCTCGTCTTGTGCGGGTACGACTGCCATTCTCATTATTTTCCGCGGCTATTTTAGTGACCTTGAATGAAAGGTCCTTTTTTTATCCTCGGTCAGGTATAATACCTTATTAGGGGGTGTTAGCGTAACAGTTAGAATAACCTAATATTTACCTACTCTTCCGCCTCACTGTGCGAAAAGGTAAAGGAACTCGTACATCGTTTGTGATTAGCATTGCCACTATCTCTTTGGCTGTGCAGTGGTTACTTTTCTAGTTTGGGCAAGGTGTATAAATATCCATTGTCATATCCCCTTTGTCTTGATTTTTTTCACACTGCCTTCTGTTATTCCTTTGACTTTTCGGATGAGTGGTACCTTTTTCATCAAGGAAGGACCTGTTGAGTTCAGTAACATCATCCTCTGAGTTACACGAGGGACTTCCAACCCCAACCTCATCTTTTCGTTTCACTTTCTTTTATCGAACCGCCCTAATATTTTATATTTATTGTATCATCCCCCGCTCCACTCGCCTCTTTCCCCTCTGGTCGATTGTGCTAGCCTGTATAACTAATTGACAGTAGTGGAATAGGTAACTAGTGGCTCATAACGGCGTGCCTTTGACATTTGTCTTTTACACAGCCAACCTACGTAATTTTCTTCTTTCGAAAAGTATACTGCGTATCCTAACGGTTGTGTTATTAACTTGGCGTTCGAGCTCAGAATTTTAATAGACAGGTAGGTACATTTTTGTGATGCATTATTATTTTTTCAAAGTGAAATTTTTGGCTGATTCTGTCCCTCTATTTATTACAACTTCATTTTCGGAAGGAGGTTGAAAAAAGAAGTAATTTGAAAATTTTCACAGGATGACCGATATCATATTTGGTCCACTTACCCGTTCTTCCTTTCGTTTCCCTCTTGGGGCCTTGACGATAGCCTTTGTCCCTCTTTTTTTCACGTTGTTTCTCTTGTGGTTGTCGTTGTTGGTTTCCCCTCGTATTTCCTTCTTCGGAACCTCATACATAAAACGGGCAACGACTTCTGTGTGTTCATTGGCAGTTGTCGATCTCCATTACGATCAGTTCTGGTCGTATCCCTTGCTTTTTCTCATTGTTCCAAGTGAAATGAACTAGTAGTGAACAATTTCTCTCATCCTCTTCATCCATGCTTTGCTTTTTCTTTAAACAGTTCACCCTGACACGCTGTCCTTCTCTAGTCGCAGTATTGTTATTACCATTGTTCCCTTTACAAGCGGCATTTTAATTTTTTTCTTTAGTATGTTCCTCTCAGTGGTACTCCGTGATGTGTACGTTCAGTAGCTATCACTGTACCAGGGTTTCTGGGGGATCTGACCTCTATATGACATTACTAACAGTCACTCAGTGTATGTGCCTCCTGTCTTGATGTGTGGAATATTATAGGTTTTTCCGATTGCAATTGTTGCACGTCCTGGTCCCTGAGAACGTTCCTCATTTTCACTGTGGATTGTAATTATTCAATACAGCCGCCGACAATCCGTGTTCAACTGACCTACTTTTTGGTTTTCGTTACCAATCATCTGCAACGAGGTAAGTTGACAATTGGTTTGGTTTCTTTTGGACTTTTATTTTTATATCTCGGTTTGTCCCAGGACCCCCTTTTCTGCCTTGTTCATCATCGGTTGTCATGCTTGGTTGTTGCCAATGGTTTTAAAAATAACTTTGGTGTCCAGTAATAACCCTCACATGTTGGTGCTCATAGGCTGACTTGACGTCGAGTGTGTTCAATTTTTATTGGGTTAACCTGGCCATACCGTCTTTCTTACCACTCTGTTCCCCTTTGTCGTACCTGAATTAATTTGTTTGGCCTTGATTTGGTGTGGTGTTACTGACCGGTTGCTAACTCATATCCTTTATTTATTCGTAATTCTGCAATACGTTCTATCCTCTCTTGTTCAGTTCAGACTGAGTTGTAGACCCTTGCCTCGTGCGCCTTGCAATAGTCATCCCATACTTTTCCTTATTTCTCTGACAACTTTCCTTGTCCTACAGTTGTGCTCATCACCTGTTCTTACCGTAAGAGTCAGTCTTGTTCCCCACCCTTTTACTTGGCCACGGTCTTTCTACAAATAGAACCACTACTGGCTGGTGCCAAGCGTTAGTTAGCAGAAACGTCACTGTATTTACCCTCATACGCTCGTTCCCTTATTATAACTATCGTGGCATTCGCTGTCCTTCAGCAAGGTTTCCTATTTTACGTTGTAACAATACTTACACCCATTCGTATATACACCCACACTCCACTATGCCCCAGCTGGTCCCACCTTACCCACTCTCAAGTGTTACTGACGGTACCCTGAATCTGTTACCAAACGATAAACACACCATGTCTCCACCAGCGTCCACCCGTACGTTGCTTGACCTGCCGACTCCCTTTCCTTACTCCCGGCCCCGGGCCGACACATTACCGAATCTCTCCAGTCTCTCGTCTCCCGACGGTAGTCTACGCCGTCCTTTTACTCCCAGCCCCGTAGTGGCGAGTGACTCTTCTAGCCTCACGGATAGTACCGCTTCACCACTGCGTCGGTTACGTATTGCCTCAATGTCCGCCACCGGGTCCCCGGAACCCTATCCCATTGGTCTCTCCCGAGGGTCTAGTCCCTTCCACGGACAGCGGGAGAGCAAGTCACCCAAGTCGGCCAAGGTCAAACCTATGCTTTCGCTCACTACCACTGGGACCACCACCGTGATTCCCGGCAAGGGTAAGGTATTCCAATGCACATATCCGGGATGTACCATGATATTTACCCGGAGCGAGCACTTGGCTCGTCACTCCCGGAAACACACTGGCGAAAAGCCCTTCCAATGTATCGTGCCCGGCTGTAACCGTATTTTCAGCCGGTTTGATAATATGATGCAACACACCCAGACCCACCAGCGTGACGGCAAACAGTCCGCCATTTCATCCATCACGAACGCCAGCACCCGGGTGCGTGGGCGACGTAGTTTATCCAAAGTGGACTCTGGTCCTAAATTTTTGTCCGGGGAGGACGATTCGGACCCTACGTCTCGTCGACTGAGTCGTTTGTGCATTCAGCCTGGCGAGTTAGCCAATTCCGCCCTGATACTTCGGCCCATTACCAGCGAGTTGGTATGTGGTGCAGTAGTCGGTCCAGAGGCAAAACGTGCCCGTACCAGGTACGGTGATGGCAAAGAGGAAAGAGCAGGCGGTGCTGATCAAGTGTCCTCAACATTGCCCGGCAATAAAAGTCTGAACGCTGACTCTGATGGTTTCCGTGACGACCAGCTTTCCGGTACGGGAAATTCCAAACTCCGGTCCCGCCATAGTCGCCAACGGTCTCAGAGTATTTCTTCCCATCCGTCCCAGCTGACACGTCACAAGAGTCGGCGGTCCAACACACTACCAAGTGGTGCCTCTCGCCCCAGTTTAATGTGCCTGGAACCAGACCCAGCCAAAGAAGTGTTCGTTCCTAACCCCTATTCCCGTCAGGATCCACCCAGTGAGTCACTGGAAAATTTATTACCACTGGGTCCTTCACCGCAGTTGTTAGCCACTACCAATCGGACTTTGGCCAACCTACCAATGCCCCCACCGCTACCTTTCACCGTGTCAGGTAAACATGGAGCGGATGCTCAGCTGTTTTCTCATCCACCCACAGCACCCGTCACCCCTATGATCGCTCCTTCCCATTCGCAACGTTCCACTGGGGCCATGTCCAATCCCGCCAGTACTATGACTCAGGGTGCTTCGCTACCGCCTTCATCGTACGGACGAAGTGCCCCCGCGGGTTTATCGGGCACTGCCAAGAGTTACCATCCTTCCCCTATGCCCATGCATCCGGACTTGGCCAACTACAGTTTGCCCGCTCCCCATCGTTCTGCTAGCCACGGTGCTTACGGGCGCGCCCGCGACTCCCGTAATCGGTCGGCATCGTTGGATACCAGCGACCAGCGTGCGTACTACTACCCACCACCTTCGTCTCATCCCAGGAGTTCTGCCGCAATGGATTGCGAACACTACCTCCCCCAGCAGCCCTACTCTGCAAATGCAGCGAGTCATGGTCATCGTTTTGCCATGGCTAGTATTGACTCGAACCCGGGTGCTCAACAGGGTTCTCACCATTATCCGCCTCACTTTCAGCTGGTTCACCCCTCACAGGTGCCACGTCAGTCCGAGTCCGCTAAGTCCATGTATTTCGGGGCTAATTCGCCTCCCGCCGGTGCCTCTACTGGTCCTTATCCTCATCCGTTACCTTCTAATGCCGTGGGTTACGGTACGGCAAACCATCACCACCCACGCCACTCAGTGCCTGGCAGAAATGTGGGACCGCCTCCTCCCCCCCTTCCATATGCTGGACAGCCAGCGCCCATAGTGGGTGGGAAAGGGTCACCCTATTACGCACCACAGTCATCCCATTTACGCTATTCAGTAGTGTCTGGACAAGGTCACTAGGAAGTACTAAATTGGTCTCTTCAGCGTAAGCAAGACTGTGTGCATCACTTTATTATGACATCATGCTTAGTCTAGTAAGTGTTTGGTTTACTCTACATGGGCGCATTCGCTCACATTAATCCGTACCACCATGTCCTTATATTGTAAACTGTAACTCGGCGAAAAAATTGTGTGTGTGTGTGTTTTTTTTTCTTTTATGTTAATTTCTACCTTTTATTTTTTTTACAGATTTCATTTGTAACATGACGCACTTTTTTTGTAAAAAAACCCACTTCCATTTCGTTTTTATTGTAATATACTAGTTGTAATGCAAAATAATTTTGCCCAGTCAAGAATATTGTAACAAACCATGTGGGGGGGAGGGTTCTGGTGATCGAGCAGAATCTGGGTAATCAACTAGACGAGTGGGCATAGTAAATAAAAACCTTTATTGTTAATACACATGAGAAAACAATGGCATTGAGAGGGATATGCTTATTTATCTGGACCATCCCTAGCCAGGGAGGGTGCTCAGAGGACCACGTTGAGGGTGGCGAGATGGGGATGGCCTATTCGACCTTCAAGTTCTCTCACCAGTCGACTGGTCTACCCCTTAATGGAGGCCCCCCTCCTGCAGTGCGCAGGAGGATCTGCGATGGTCATTGCGTTCTCCTGGCTGTTGGGTTTCTCCCGTCTCCCTTTTTTGCATAAGGAAGTAGCTCTCCCACTATCTAAGACAAAGGGCCCCGTGTGGGTCCTTCTTCCCCTGGGTCGTCTTAATATGGGTGGTTTTTTTTTGGCTATATAGAGAAAAATCCGCCAGCATTGAGTAGGTCTCTCACTAAACCCTATTGGT
>JAOPJG010000850.1:0-15879 GCA_027478255.1 Dispira simplex | reverse complement strand
CCCCTTTGTCTTGTGCTCCCAACATGGAGCCAATGGACAAACATTTATCTCCATGAAAATTGTTTTCATTTTGATGTCGAAGTGCACTATGATTTTTGTTATGATTTTTGTTATGATTTTGTTGTTGTTCATATGTTATATAAGGAGACTGGGTCAGGGAAACTCGAATCCCTCATGAATAGAAAACATGCTTGTGTATTTTATAAGTTTATCTATCTGGGTGATTTTTTTTCGACTATATAGCGATTTAGTGTAAAAAATATACCAACTATAACATAACCAATAGGATTTTGTGAGAGACCTACTCAACGCTGGCGGATTTATCCCTATACAGTTGAAAAAAATCACCCATCTACTCGTAGCTCTCTATAGTCTTAGCTGAGTGACATTTTGCACCAGTGACCAGATTCCTATTACATGAATAAAAAAACATGTTTGTTTATTTCAAAGGTTTGTCTACCTACTCGTAGGTCCCTACTGTTTTTAGTTGAGTGCCTTCTCGCACCAGTGACCAGAATCCTATTACAATAGTTATCTTTCCCTTGTTTTCATCTTGATTTTTCACCATGGCAGAAATGTTTCACTGACGCAGCCAGTGTTACCTAGGGTCTCAACATTTCCCCATTAGTCATCAGTTATTTCATTTTACAGCAAGGGATGAAAAGTGGAAGGCTCTAAGCCCTTGTTTTGGTGCTTTATCCAATCGAATGCCCAACACACAGTGGTCCGTTATCCAATGGTAAAGCAAGGAAATCATCTGTCCATGATGACTTTCGTTGGGGAAGAGAATGGGATATTTCCATTGTTAATCTCCATGTTTTCCGTCTCCGTCAGTAATCCACATTAGGTGACTCATTTCGCTGATTACATCCTCCCAATATAGCTCACCCTCACCGCCCCACAAGTTTCTCTTTTTCTTCTTCTTCACACTCTCTTTTTCACTCTGTGTGATACAGTTTATAGTTTATCAACGTTTTACATGCTTATGCATGCTCCCTAGTTTACAGTTTATAGTTTATATAAAAGTTTAGTTTAAGTTTAAGTTTATTAAATAAGGCTATTCTACTCACAAAGAATAACATCCATTCTCTTCGCTGCTACATGTGTTGTGGTGGTAATAATATGGGTAATTATTTTCGACTATAAAGGGATAAATCCACCAATGTTGAATGAATCTCTCACCAAATCCTATTGGTTAAAAGATAACTGGCCCCTTTTTCCTCCAAATCGCTATATAGACGGAACAATATCACCCATATGGGTAGTTTTTTTTCTGCTATAAAAAGAAAAATCCGCCGAAGTTGAATGGGGCACTCATAAAATCCTATTGGTCGGGTTGTAGTTGGTACATTTTTCGCTCCTAATCTTTATATAGTCAAAAAAAAAACTACCCATATTGTCGGCAGAATGTCTTTGACAATTTTGTATGGGCCTTTGCTTTTTTTTTGAAAATAACAGCTCTCATTATAATATTCTGACGCCAACCTTAGTACCAGTTACCACTCTTCACTTTGCTAGGTTATTACACTAGCATCAATATAGTGGCCTCACGTTCAGCTTGCTTTTTACATCCCCAAAACTCACTCTTCACCATTAATAACCTACTGTGTTAAACAGTCGTTATTTAGTTAAACCTGACTTTTCTCTGTCTCACCAAAGATATTCCACTGTGTGACTTTGAAAAACCAGTGAACGGCATGATAGGCCTGCGTAGAAAATGGTGTAATTAGTGGAACTTTGGATAGGGTGGTTCCTTGGACAATACTATCCCATATTTAATTGGAAAAAAAATGAGTGCGAGAGCCACAGTGTTCAGCTGATAGCTAACAGTGCTAAGGGAACGGTGTCATATATAAAGAAGCCCTGAAGAGCCCCTTGTCTAGTGCTTTCATCAATATTCTTCAATGGTATAGTTCTGCAGGACCATTACTCTTCTTGACCCATTCTTATTGTTGTGCTCTTGACATACGTACTATCCCTTTAGCTACCAATTCTTCTATTTAGGACTAGTTGTTTTGCTGTATCCATTCCCCCTTGCTGAAATTCTTCACCATGCGTCTGTTGGTATTCTGTTTTTGGTGCTGCTTTTATTCAACGAGGTTAGCTCCGCACCTATAGATTCTGCTGGAACTTACCCGCATTCTATGCCAAATCCGAATGAATTACCCAACCAGGGCAACGATGATAATCCCACTCTTTCTCCTGTTGGGTGTAATCTTGCTAAAATTTGCGAAGCATGCCCCCTTGAAAATTCACCATTTGCTGAAATACTACTCAAAACTCCAACTCCAAATGGTATAACGGTCACCGGTGTATCAAGTTTCAGGAAATATACTTTCACCAATGACCAGCTTTACTCTTTTTTAAAATCTACTGAAAATGGAGTCGAAGTTTTTGGACAGCCACTGGATGGCAAAGTGCTTTTTGACACAGTCTTTATCCCATGGTGTACAGTACACCCAGGTATCCAAGCAGGGGTAGGTCAAGCTCAACAGCATTATCAACAGTATTCCAACCAAGCTACCAATACTTTCACTGTTAAATTTATTTATACCACTATCATAGTTGAGCCCACCGAGAATCAAGAAGGCAGACTCTTTAATATAAGTGACCGAGGATCCTATTACCGTGATGTGGAATTCAAGTTAGGTGACAATAAGCCCACTGAGCAGGAATGGGATAATATTTTTGAGAATCTACACGGATTTGAGGCCTATTGGTTTTCCGATATACGTATACGTGAACGTGAACGTGCAGGTGGACCTTATCGAGAAGACTATTAACTGTCACTGACACGAGGTAATGTACTACTATATCACCAAGTCAAAAGTTTGGATGAACTCCAGCAAGTTCGTAACCTGCACTGTGATTTGGTACTTACAGCTGATTTTTGTTTCTTCTGCTTTACCTTGATATCTCTTTTTTTATTATTTCCTTGTGTTTCATTTTTTTAATAATCCATAGTGGTAAGGTTGGGACAAACAATAGTGTTTAATAAACAATGGGTAAACAAGTATATTGGGTAAATGGTATAGAATATGCATAAAGTATGTAAACAGAGTGTAAACTAAGATAAACAATAAAGTAGCCAGCACCTCCAGAAAGAAGAGGGAGAGTTCCATCAGTGATAACCCAGTGAGTGAATTATATGCCACATAGATATGGAAAGATAAATCATGTGGGGTACAATGTAACCAGAGCAAGAGAACAGTGAAATATTAACAGCATCAAATACATCCAAAGTCATCCACTTCCCAAATCATCCTCCACCAGAATAATGCAAGAGCTCATGTTTCTCATTATAGCAAGGCCCATATGGGTGATTTTTTTTCAACTATATAGAGGTTTGGAGCAAAAAATGTATCAACCACAACATAACCAATAGGATTTGTGAGAGACCCATTCATCTTCGGCGGATTTTTCGCTATATATTCAAAAAAAACCTACCCATATGGATGAGCTTGGACTCCAACTACTTAAAGCATCACCCTACTCTCCTGACCTTGCACCATGTGACTTTAGGTTGTTCCTGCATATCAAAATAAAAGTTGGAGGGTAGAGTCTTTGACAATGATGATGAGATTAGAGGGGTATATAATGAAATTTTTGATTCCCTCCAACCAGGTGCATTTCACAGATGTTTTGGTGAGTGGTTCAAGAGGGTGCACACAGTATTTGACAATGATGGTATTTATTATTAATAAAATCTGGTTTTTATATTGATCGCCAGGGACGTATGTCACTACTGATATATCTACATGATTTATTTTTTTTTTACATTTACAATATTTATAGTTTATTCGAAATTGCTACTAATTTCGATTTTCTAAACTTGATACCTGACATTCCTTGTTGCAAATTTGAGGATCCCATTGCATATTTATAGGAATTGCAGTGGTTTGCATCTGTATGAAGTCGCATTTACTATACCTACTAATATCTACTTACCCTGCACGGTGCACCTATGATCGCCCCATGGTGTGCAGGGTGAGCTATGCGATACTTTCAGTTAGGTTGCCCCTTTGACCATTTAATTGTTTACCTGATTCTCGTCACACTCACAATTTTTCAAAGGGATCGAGACGATCTGTTTACCAATTGTGTTGAAACCCTAGCATCGCACCTTACATAATAGTTTGGCCTATTGCGACAAATGAAACTATGGAGGAATGCTTTTGCACACTTTAAATTTCCAACCTCTAGATTATACGCTGTTTTTATTGCTAGTTTTATCTTGAATAATGTGCACAGATGCCATAAAAACAAAAAAACGGTAGTGACTATTGACAACACCAGTCCGACCGAAGGACCTGTTGAATGGAAAACCGGGCGCGGGGTTTAAATTCCAACATACCGTTCAGCAGTGATTGCAGGGGAAGTGGCAAATGGTCATAGGACGCCTGAAACTGTCGATTAAGGATTTTCATTACCAAACGGGGTTCGTACTCGTCGTGAAACGGAAGGGTATCCAATACTAGGGCGTAGAGGATCACCCCAAGTGACCAGATATCCGAAGGGGCCGAGCATAGCGGATGGGAAGTGCGAAGTTGTTCGGGGGAACAATACGCCAAGGACCCACCGGCGTGGGTATCCACACAAGAGTGGAACCGGATGGCACATTCCCGACAGGCTTCTTCGTTGGTGGGAGAAACAACCGGGAAATCACTATCACACTGGGAACACAAAGTGATCAAGGGTTGGCTAAGGCCGAAATCGGCCAGTTTGACATTACCATGATCATCCACCAATACATTGTCCAACTTGAGATCCTGGTGGGCGATACCAGCTTGTTCATGCAAGTATCGCATCGCCAAGGCCAATTGGACAAACAGGGAGCGAGCGGTGGTTTCATCCAGTCCCTGGGAATCGCCCTGTCGTGTGATATAATCCAATAGAGTGCCCTGGGCACAGTATTCCGTCACGACGAACGTGGCAAAGGATGTCTCGATCACTTCGTACAGTTTTAAAATATAAGGGTGCTTTAACTTTTTCCAAATCATGATTTCCCGCTGGAGTTGGGATTGGATACAGTCATTGCTTGATTCGTCACTCCCGGCGTCTTTACGTATGATTTTCATGGCGAAAGACTGTGTGGAATGGGTGACAGGATCCATTGTCACTGCTTCGCGTACTACCGAAAAACCACCGTGTCCAATGACCGGGCCTAGCACGTACTGATTCACCACTTGACCTTGGTCGTCGGGTAAAAGTTGGCCAGAGGAGCCCAGAGAGGAACTCGTAAAGGAGGACAAAAACCCCATAGCGGGGGATACGATGGTGGAGTCGGGCGGTGAGGCGAGACTAGTACAACTGGGCACCCGAACTTGTGGTGGTAACGCATATGAATGGGACGAAGAAGTACGTAGATGGCGTGACGGGGTATCGGAAGGTGCTTCCACCAGTCCCTGGGAAGCGGGAGAGTAAGTACCACCACGGCGGAGAGTTTGCCGAATGGGCATGGGGACCGTGTTTCCCGATAAGGGTGGTGTGATCTGGGAAAGGTCCTTAGTCATGATAGGAGGTGGTCGGGACGTGGTGGGAACAGTGGAAGGAGCCGATGACCCTGCCGTAGTAGGACACGGTTGGCCAAACGAACTGGCCTGCGAAGGGCTAACCGAGGTGGTGGAGTTGGTACGCCTGGCCGAATTCCTCCGTGCGAACCCAATGAATCCCCGTGAGATGGACGTGCTCCTCGAGGCAACAGGCACCGACACAGGAGCAGCGGCGGTAGTAATGGGAATAGTAGGAGTTCCCGGAGGAGATGGAGAAGGTGACCTTGACAACATAGCGTATGGGGATAGAATGGGATCCACCGCAGCGGGGCAAAAAAAGGGACACGATAAAGATTGGGTGTACTTTGTCGAGGCGGGTAAGGGCTGTAGAAATTGGAAACCAAAATCTGGAAAACCAGTACCAAAGTAGGACTGGGAGTTGGTGTACATAGTATTGAAAATATTATCGATCATCGAGATGGGTGGATATCATTCGTAGGCGGTGATAAGCTAAAGCATCAATAAAATAGAAAGCCCCAAAGAAACTAGAATTATTGCAAGGATTTAGAGGTGCGCAGACGATGAATTTATAAATTTAAGGAGTGTCATCGTGAGGAGAAGGTAACGGGATTGAGGAGAGGGAGGGACGTATATTGTAATATGAACAAGTAATATGACACATACACATCAATTTCATGGGTTAGTTATCACGAGCCAGCCTGCCAATCAACACTAGAGGTAGGTAATGTGTTTGAGGTCAATTAGTAGAGTGTAGTACGACACCTGACTAAGCGATCTCAGTCATGTGATACTGGAATCCGAAAAGTCATAGAGCTGGGCTCAGAAAATCATCGTAAGGCCAACGAGTGGTGGTAGCAAAGTATATGGGGAGTGGGGAAGCAGTGATTACTTACATTAATAAAGGACTGTGACCCAGGTTTTGGGGGTATTGTTTTTTCTAACTCTTAGCTAATAGACACGTTACTCAACAAGGGTAATAAATACGAGTTTATAGCAATAGCCTGCACTGTGTGAACTAGTGCTGAGGCGGTTGTGAGGGTGCGAGACGAAGAGACCGCCAAGCGTCGAAAAATTTATTCTATCAGTCACTAGTAGTCTAGTGACCGTAGTTTTTAGCTCAAGGGAAGTGAAACCACAGTACAGGAGATTAAGGGAGAAGTGGGGGGGTTCGCAATTACGTTGTAGATAAAATATTTACCACGAAACAAGCACAAGAATATACTTGGTGTATAACCACACACCCACTTTCCAGTCCAATATCGATATATCACACCAAGATAACCAAGAAATGAGCAGAACTCAGTCTAGTCCATGTACTGCACCTTGCACTCAAAAAAATTGAGGAGTAGTGCGTAATAGTCTCGTCAAGTAAAGCGCGTTGGTCAGAGAGCGGGAGGAGCTGCAGGGAGCGTGAGAAAAGAGAGCCCCGGAATGAACTCTAGTTATAAAAATAAGGAATCCCACCACACTGGTCGAGTCAGGTGTATCGCCGGGCAATACCGTGAATAACGAAGGAAGCCTTCCTAAAGCGTTGTAAATAGGGGGGTGCGGCTATTACTGGATAACTAAACAAAGGGAACACGAGGCGCTTGTCGAGAGAAGTACGCCAAGGTGGTGAGGGTGATATCGGATAGCGAGGCTTGATATATACTAAAAGAAAATAAACATGAGCCACAGAAAGGTTTCGGAGACGTGAAACCGCAGTGGACGGTATGGGTGAATAAGACTGTTTAGGAGTCTGGAGGGGAGGGGTGCTAATGCGCGTGGAGAGAAACGAACGTGGGCTACCTGAGCAAAGGAACCAGGATAAAATAGGTATTAGTTTGTTCTTTTGGAAATGTGTAGCCAAAAAAATTGTATTGAGGTTTATTCTAGGGAGACAGTACAGGTTGGCCTACGAAAGCAGAGAATATTAAACACTACCGAACAGATAGAAACAAGTAAAACAAGGGAAGCAATCAGACACGGTGTACGGCGAAAGGAATATAATACAAAGGGACAAGCAAAAGTCTGGACGATAACAATAAGTGCAAAAGTAAAGATATAGGAATAGGGCAAAGTAAGGGTGTGATTAATAAAATCCGGGAACGAAACAGAGTGCCACCTAGCAGCGGATGGGCCTGGGTATATATATTCACTGACCAGAATGTGACAAGGAACCGCATAAATGGGATGGATGACCAGTAAAAAGAGAAGGGGGAAGGATTCTCGGTGGCCCTGGGCCTGAGAAGACAGTGCTTTTCCACTTTTCTTGAAAGACCCAATGAAGAACACGAATGAGTCTCTGTACGAGTGGGTTGGTCCTTTTAACGATAAAGCCAACCAGGCTATCTTTTCGTTAACTGCGAATCTTCCACTTTGTAAGCTCGGGACCTACAGCACTGTCCTAATATCATTTAACTTGCGAATGGCACAAGTGATCTTCTTCCTAGTATCGTTGTCAGGCAATTATAAATGATCCAAAATAGCAGGTACTCATTAATCTGGGCCGTGATAAGAATGAATGATTACGTACCTGGCAATGAAGCCCAGACTTTGTAGCGTAGAACCCTGGACGGAACATTCCTTTTTGCAACCCACCCCCAATCGGTTGCTATCGATCGATACTCCAAGCCAGGCAACACAATGTATAAACAAATAAAATAAAAAAAAACTGGCATCACCATCATCATTGGCGCAGAAAAAAAATAACCAGGCGGATGTCCTGATTGTGGCCCCAACTCGGAATAAATCGGAAACCTTCCTTATCATTGGTAGTGGAACCTATGACATAACGATGTACCTAAAAAGAGTTTCGCTGCAATGCTGCATGTGGTCACAACAGTGTAACAATTTTTTTCTTATCGTGCATAATCGGTGGGACACGTACAATGTAAATCCTTTGGGCGCTTGACAACGTGGTCATGTGCCTGGAATACAGCCATTCTATTGCCCATCGCCAAAAAAAGGGGGGTGGAGGGTTCCTTTGCTTGTGAGTCCTTTCCAACAGCACAGCAATGGCCTCCGCAACCCTTTGTCATCACATAGGCTGAAAAAAAGGAATGGCTGTATTCCGGCTCCATTCAGTTTTATTAACGGAGTCATGAGTAAGCAAGATAAGATCGCTGGATTACATCTAACCACTTATTTTAGCACTAATATACATTCGTGAGACTCTTGACTACTGAGACATATGACCACTTTATTTTTTCCCACATATAGCACTTGAAACTTATTCCAGAGCAGATTGTGCGATATTTTTACTGTACTGTTTTTTTTTCTTATGTTTATGCTACTGGAGACAGTGAGCGCAGCAGTGGGGAATAGATTAGAGCGATAGAACAAACACCTCCTTTATTCTATGTATCCAACAATGCCACATACATACCCCCCATTGCCTATTTAGTAACCCAACTGTAAATCAACGAAAAATGTACATTGTTTACACCACCATTTTCACACTGTCGATATCACTAGTCACCACTACCAACAGTGTCTGCTTATCTATATGTGTAGTTTTTTTCAACTATATAGAGATTTGGAGGAAAAAATGTACCAACCTCAACATAACCAATAGGATTTTGTGAGAGACCCATTCAACTTCGGCGGATTTATCTCTATATAGTCAAAAAAAACCACACATATTGTATTACAATAATAAGTTATGTCTGGCCTTTTGCCAGTTTCAAACGCTGTACTCCATACAATGTTTTTCACCAATTCGCAGGACATAGCTAGTTGGAGGTAAACTCCCCAACCCACCACTGTTGGTAGTGAGTCAAGCACTGAGACTTATTAACTTAATCATGTGGAATACAAAATCGAATGTATCACTGTTTCATTCATAGCTGTGGTGTTCATTTTCATCCTAATCAACTAAGCGTAGAGGGTCTATTTCATCCAATGGTGGTGATATCAGTAGAGAAATGCAGTGATTACACAATAGTAACTGACTAGGGGTGATTTTTTTCTTCGACAATATAGAGATGGGTAGTTTTTTTTCGACTATATAGAGAAAAATCCGCCAACGTTGAGTAGGTCTCTTACTAAATCCTATTGGTTAACACGCAACTGGTACGTTTTTACACCAAATCTCTATATAGTTGAAAGAAAATCACCCAGATTGAGTGCAAAATAATATACCAACTAAGATGTATCTAATAGGATTTTGTGAGAGACCTACTCAAAGCTGGCAGATTTATCCCTATATAGTCAAAAAAAACTACCCATATAACGATGGTAGCGTACACCATCCCTTTTTTCTTCTCTTCGTTAAAAAAAGGGAAGTGGGCGGCTTTTTTTTCTTCCTGTCGAAATTACGTGATTTTTCCTGGAATTTTCTTTCATCCAAAACGCTATAGAGTCGAAAAAAAATCACCCATTTAGGTTATTGTCGTCAATGCCACTGTAAAGCTGTTTTAGAAACTCCTTATAGCACCCACTAAAGTTACTGGGTTGGAGAAAATGAATAAACTCATTCCATAAGGTCAAATCTACCATTAATGTGGTAGCTGCTGCTTATAAACCCAAAATCAATTCTGGGCATGTCAGAGGCAACCCCGGGCTTTTTCACAACGTTGCGATATCAAATACCGCTGGCTTTCATTGATCTCTTAAACTTTATCATCCGGATATGGATTATGAGTTTTGGAGAGACTTGACAGAGGCAATACAAAAAAGTGCTATCTATAAACGACCTGGTCCATTAAGCCATCAATAATTCGTTTGGCACAATGAAAAGGCCCTTTGAATACATGAAAATGTTAAAAAACGTGGTAACTCATTTTAATCCTTGTATATTCTTGGCAAAAACCATGTGATTACGGCTGGTACGTTTTTGCTCCAAATCATTAAAAGGGTTAAACAAAAAGAATCAACAATATTGGAATTACTTCTTGCCAACCTTTTGGGCTTCAGCCTCAGCTCTGGCCTTGGCGCGCACTTCACGCTGTCCAGCATAACGCTGGGCACCACGAGCCATACGCAGGGCACGGTAAGCCTTGAATTCCTTCTCCCCGGCAGTGGGGGCACGTACTTCGGTGGTAGCCTTGGGGTTCGTGATGGGGAACAAAGGACCAGTGAATTGGGTGGCTTCCTTGACTTCTTCAGCCGAGGACTCACCAGCGACGGTCTTGTGGGACTTGCGCGGGAAGAGGACCAACTTGGACATGTAGGCCTTGAGGCGCTGCACATTCAGTTGCAGAGATTCTTCCGACTTGTTACGACGACGACGATCCACGGCGATGCCGATGGTGATGGCAAACTTGGGGGCAATACCGGCAGCCTTGAGTTCTTCCAAAGTGAAACCACGACCGGAGCGGAGCTTACGGTTGTAGCGCACGGTGGGGCAACGTACGGCGGGGCGGAGAGCACCGTCAACGGGCCGGGGGGCAATCAGAGCGGCCTTCTTGGCACGCAACTGACGTCTGCGCTGCTTGCGGATGGGTTGGCTGAACCAGGTACGCACGCGGTTTTGCCAGTCCTTGTGGAAATGGACATTGGGTAAGTGGCGGTTGTACGGCATCTTGAATATTTAACTCCCTATGTATATCGAGAAAAAAAAACAAGGGTCACAAGAGTAATGCGTGAGAGTTAGTAAGGATTCTTGTATACCAAATGTACACGTTGTCCATGTGAGGGGGGAAATAGCCTACCCACACGAATCTAAAACTGTAATAGTCTCTCCGAAAGAGCAACCTAACCGGTAAATAAGGCACCAGAGCCCTTGAAACACATGTCAAGAACACCTGTGAATAGCAAAGCCAGTAGGGATGAGTTACCAAGCGAAAGTAAATGGAATGCAGAGACCCTGATTCGGGCGAACTCCTCACCACGTAGGTTTCGGCATGGAGCGTCTCTCTCTCTACGGTTAGTTAAGCTAGTCAACAGGACAGACAGATGGATGGATAGGTAGATTACGTTCTTCCATCATGGGTAACACACCCTGGAGTACAGTGAGTGCCTCATCTAGTTCCGTATGTATTATCCATATGAAGAGGGATAAATTTTCCCGATCAGTCATCTATCCATCCATCCGTCCATAGGGAAGTAGGTGTTCGTTCGTTGTATTTGTCGTGGAAACGTCGTCATCGATCGCTTCAAAAGCATGGTGGGACTGTACTGGAGGTCAGACGTTCGATAGTTCTCTCTACAACGTAGCTCGATACATTACCTGTGTCAATATAGAAACGCTATGGTTGCCGCGTTAGGGACGTTTTGAGTGATAAAGGAGGGAAACCAAACGGCAGCCTGGTAACGAAGCGATAAATATCGGTTATTGATTAGGTGGGTTGGTGCCTTCTGGGTAATTTTTTTTCTTTTCCTTTTCTCATCCTACGTGTGTAGTCAGTATATGGGAAACTATTTTGGTGATGGGAATAGCATTTTTAGCAGCGGTAGTTAATTCTTTCCCAACCTATGGCAACCATTCCGGATACCTCCAAAGACTTACCCATCCATCATCTGGTGTTACATATCAGCAGCTGGCCTGTTGGTCTTGGCCCTGTTACAAAACCCCACTAATTTTACTGACAGAGCGTCTGTTGAGCCCATCGTGTCTCTCAGTGACCCCACAACCTCAATCCATAATAGATTCCGAACCTCTAATCATTGCCGGGTGGATATCACTTTATCATTTCGAATAGATTTTCCTATAAGGGTCCTTCCTTTACATCATGTAAGGCATTCCTTCACTTTGGATGTGGTTATGTGGAGTATCGAAATCATTTGCTACCGCCATATCCCCCCACATCCTTTTACGAACACACCACATTTAATGAAGTAGTGTAATTTTGCTTTTATTTTGGTGGCTGTTCTAATTTTTCACCTTGGCGTAACGGAAATAACCGCCTCCATTCTCATATATTTTGCCATTATGGCACTGGTGTTGAATTGTGCATCTTTTTTTTATTTCTTACAGCTGTTTTTTGTCGAGCATTCACTGGTCCCTCGTTTTCAATTCGCGACATTTTCGTTGGGGTTTCTTATTATCCATATTCAATTTCATTGGTGAATTCTTCTATCTTTCTTTCTCCACTCATTTATTTTTGGCCAGTTGTAATCTATTTTGAAACGACATCTTGGTTCACCCATCCTGTTTGTTGCACGACAAACGTTTCCCTAACCGACCAGCCAAGTTTTTGCCAAAGTTCTACGCCATGGGTGAAGCCGGCCTGGTCGTTTCGGCTGTGATATTGTATTTTATCTTCCGCTGGCTCCTCGGTAAGTATTGCCCTTATGGCTAGTCCGAAATTGTCCAATATCATGTAATAGAGTCCATAATTTACGGTTAACTAGCACATTGTGTTCAATCCAGAGTTGTTACGAACTGTCCTAGGTGTTTTATTTTTTTCCTTGTTCGTACTTATCTTTTCGGACATTGGAAGGGCAGGTACATTGCCAAAGGTTGGGTGTGGTCCCCATTCCATGTACACATCAGTTAGTAAAAGCAAGGTGAAATACACTTGTATCAAGTTTGTATATTAATCCATTGAAGTTGACTTGGTTTTTTATTATTTTATACCATTAGGCGATAATGGGGGTGATGCTGACGGGCAGAATTCCAACGCAACCACAGGACGGTACCGCGTCCAACCAACAATGGTAAGTAAAGGATGGTAAACCTGCTCTATGATGGTTTTTTTAATTATATATAACACGGTCGAGGTAGTAAATGAAAGCAGTCGACTAACCCATTTGTTATGCTTCATATTGGTATGGTGGGTTTATGCATTACCACCCATTCGACGACGTAGGTGGAGCGAGTGCAGGCCATGTTTCCTCATATTCCCGAGGCCGCCATTCGGGCGGATTTAGCACGAACGGGTTCAATCGAAACCACTTGCGATAATATCCTTCGCCAGGGCAGCTTACCTTTACCGCCTGGGGCACAGGCATCCCGCACTTCTAGTAGTAATACATCGTCCCACACTGCTGGTCAGTCATCAGCACAACGGCGTAACCCCAATCATCTTGAGCAATCGATAGGTGTTGCAAGTTCTTCTTCCACAGCACCTGGAGGTTCTACTTCAGACTCATTGATCAAAAGGTTTAACCTTGGCACAAAATTAGACCAAACCGTCCCGGATCAACAGGTATACCAATGGGAGACAGATGCCTCTTCCCGCCAGGAACAGTTGCGCCGACGTAAAGAGTTGATGATTTTACAGGCTCGTCGAAAACTTTTGGAACGCGAAAAACAAGCCTAAATATTTTTGTTTACTCTCTTGATGAGAGGGGGTGGAGGTTCTTCACTTTACGTATGTTCTACATCGACTGCCGGTACTCTGTAATGAAATTGTAGACTTTGTATTCCGCTGAGATGAACGGCGTTGGTAATTTTATCCTTTTAATTCACTTCGCATGCATATTCACCTACAGAGGCACGTGTACGGGCAAGGTATTGAACTCTGTTTATTAAAATCTAACAACCATCTTATAACTTATGTCGTCATAGCGACAGAACATTGGAATGAAAGGAAAGTCATCACATCCTGCACAGTAACTCCAATCTTGGAAACTCACACGGTTAGTTAAAAACGGGCTCAGTGTGAATTAACAGAGGGGAAGATTATAGGATCCATTAGTTCAATACGATGTTACCAATTGACCATCCCCAAATACGGCGACGTGTTCAGGATTCTAGTGTATTGATCGCTACATACGACTACTAACAGCCAAAAAAGTTTACCCAAGACCACCCTCGTCCTGTTTCACTTTCCGATCCGTCATCATGCCGTGATGCAAGGAGCTGCAGACACTTGAGTCGACCCCTGTGGCTGTTATTTGGTGTCAATCGAAATTCCCACCTGTAGTTAATGAAACAGCGACGAAGCCTTCAACAACAGCCTCCAAGTCCGGATCGAAAGCGGAGGAGGGTAGATATCACCACTGTCGGCGTAATCAGTCGGAAAAATAATGGTACTACATGCCATTCATTATCTCCCTCAGGGTAATGGTGTACTCAGGAGTCATACGTTACTGGAACGTACCAGGCTAGTTCACCATGGTTACTGACATCATTCAATATACGAAAGAATTAATGCCAAGGTAAAAATTATCCAACGTGGTACGTGACGCGCTCCATTCAGTACTCCGTCCGTAGGAGTGGAGAATTACCTAAGCTCAGGGTCCACTATACGTTGACAGGGTACCATGTCATATCAGAGAGAGAGAAAAGAAAAGCGAAAAAAACAGTTGAGTGTACTGATTTAGGTACGTGGTGTCTCCTGCAGGGCCGTATTCGCCGAGACTTTTACCATAAAGCGGGTGCGTGTACTTTATACATTTCGGGAGGCTGGACGGAAAACTAGAGTTTTTACATCTGTCAGCGCAGTATTGTCTAGACACGAAATTTAAAAATGTAAAGTTGACCTTTTTAATGCATGTCTTGTAGGATGATGGATATCAAGATGGCTGACTACGGCGCTTGAGTTAACAATTTTTACTTGATCATGTTAAAAAGTGACCCTTTCAATGATCAAAATCTTACTAGATGCATAAGCTACAATGCATCAAGTCACTCATTATTTTTTATATACGAAAGATATTAATAAAAAACGTCACTCAAACATTTTATTTCTTTTCAGGGTTAAATGGAGTATATAAACTTGAGAAGTATATCCATCACACCACATACTTTTAATAATAAACCGCTTGCCAACAGAGTATCCAATGGTTCATCCCGAGTTTCGTTAGGAATGTAAACGGCATCACCCTCGCTCAGGTCAAAGTATCCATTCATACATGTTAGTCCTTGCTAAAATCAGGGTCTGCTCCAGAGAAGCAGTACACCCTGCGAATATCTCCGTCGGCGAATTAACTGTGAGGTATCCTTATCTTCTTGGCCAAGGGGTCCAGCATCGGTTGTGATTGTTTTGGATTTTCACATCTTGAACGCGTGGACAGATCAGGATGACCCTTCTAGAGAGCTGACTAGTCAGCTATTTACATACTAGCGGATTCCCTGTGATGATGGCAGGTATATAAAGCGCTTCGTCCTTTCCCTTTAATGACTACACCCGTTTACTAAACTAATTTGACATGTTGTGTTCTGTAACGAAGTTTTGCTTTTAGATTTTTTATCTTCTTTTACTACATCTATAATCACCCGTCTACTGTTATCTTCCTGGTGAAGTCATATCGGTACAACTTACCATTCCCTTGGAATACATTTTACATCGCTCCCGTTATAATGAAGTTCAATCTAGGCGTCTTGTGTTTGGCCACCCTGGTGGTGTCCATCACGGCTGGTCCAATCAACCAATCTGCTCCCGAAGGTGGATCGTCTTCCAATGCATCCCTGAACTCCACTGATATGCCCCCGGCTGGTTCAGCTACCGAGCCCCAAGAGCAAGTACTCAACCCAGATTCGGCAGCCCAACCCAAC